>CM043117.1:57002941-57007941 GCA_023701765.1 Hylyphantes graminicola | reverse complement strand
CAATCTCTCACCATAGTTATGCAATTTGAAAATACCGTTTTATGGCTCAACAGTATACCAAATCATGGTTGCAGCAAATTTGAACCGTATTTTGGCTCAACCTTGAACTATTATTTTTAACAATATAGAAAGTAAGATTTAAAACCTACTATTCAAATGAGATATAATAAGAAATATAGGCAAATGGCAAAATGTAAAGAATTTTATTCGCCGAAACAATGTAATTTATATGGAAAATACTTTACAATGTTTAGGGGGGGGTGGGGGAAAATGAGGGTAAAATCGAGCTTTTTTAAAATCATCTCATTAAACACCTACTTTTTAACTATTTTTCATAGATTTTTTTTGGTATATAACATACATTTGAACTGTTTAGATTTCGAATATATAATTTTTTCCACCACATGCTTCAATATCTGGCAATTTAGGGAACTTAGTTTTATACCCTCATTTTCCCCCAGGGTGGGGGAAAATGGGTGTAGCCCAAATTTAACGCTATGATTAAATAAAAAATCATTAATATAAAGAAGTAATTGAAGCAAACTCATTCCTAATATTCCTCTACACTTTTATTTCAGAAAAACTTACTTAGAGAGAATAATAATAGCAGAATAATAGAATATTTAAGCAAGAGAGTATTGTCCTCTGCTATTACATTGAGGCTCTGTAAAACTTTACATATTGCACCGAACATAACAAAATAATCTGCATCGTATTTTTCTGGAAATTATATTAGTTTCCATCCTTGATTTGGTTAAGTTGTTTACATTATAGTTTGTATCATTTAGTAAAACAATTGCGAATAACTAATTGCAAATAATTGCTAATTGCTTCTGGGCATATTCTTAAAGATGCATTGGTAAACTAAATATACTAAGTTAAATTTGAACAAATCTCATAAAATAAGTTTTAATAATGCTGTATATTTTAATAAGACTAAAATGGTTTTTTAAAAAATATCCTCCAATATAATCCAATTTAAGTTTATTCCACGAGCCAAAACTCCATTATATCTTGCATGCATAGCTAAGCCTAACCATACCACCACTTTACCCCACGACATTAAAAAAATTATAAAAAATTAAAAAATTCGAATTTTTCTTCGCTAATTTTACAGAAATACTCTTCGAAAATGTGGCTATTGCATGTAACAAGGCTTAAGAGCACAGCATGATTTATAAAATATATGGAAAGAAGTTTTTAAGAGTGATTTTTAACAGCTGAAACAAAATTAGCTTAAGAACAAGAATTTCAATGAATTAATGGTGTTGAAAGATTCTAAAAACCAAATAAAAGTAATAAGAGACCATCTAAAAATAATATTTCAAAGAAAAAGTCTAAAAAAAATTAAATGTATAGTTGAAAAATTTATATTTTTAAAAATACCCTCATTTTACCCCCTACCACCATTTTCCCCCACCTCCCCCTAGAGTACAACAAGATTGTGACAAGGCATAACATGGTCAGATAATACTAGAAAATCAGAGTTTTTAAACTTTAAATAAATTTCGAATAACAGCTTTAAATTAAGTATATATGTACTTCGATTGCTCTTTTTTCTGAATAATATATAGCAAAAATCAGGCACGTAAATGTTGTAGGTTGGGAAGTGAATGAATGCTTACAATAAATTCGATAAAACTGTATTACTGAATTGAGGTATACATATATACACACTAAAAAAGGCCAAAAATAACTATTAATTTTTTTGTTGTTTTTAAGGGGACGCATTACCCAAAAATTTAAATCATGTATTTTTATCGCTAGCGTTCAAATTAAACTATTTTTTTACAAAGAACTAACATTCAATAAGAATATACAAAAAAAATTATTAATATTGAAACGTTAGTTTTTTTCAAAAAATTAAAAATATTAAAAATAATAACGATTTTTCAAAATACTCCTCCTACAATTTAAGGAATTTTTTAATGGATTTTTTTTCAAAATGTTCCCACAACATCTATTCATAAAAGTTGGTATGGATATTGAGCTACCAGTTAAACAAAAATAGTTATGTAGATTTATGTATAAAATAGCCAAAAAATAAGATTTTTTTCTAAATTTTCAACTTCATCACTATTTAAAAAATTCTAATCATACATAACCTTATCCCATACCAACTTTTTTTTTATGGTATACGCCTTAACACAGGAAAAAAAATTGGACTCTTCATTTATTAACTTAAAAGCCTTAGGCTTTCAACCATTCATAAGCTAAAAAAATTAAAATTTAAAAAATCAACAGAAAATTTCAAAAAAAAAACAATTTTGCAAAAACACCATATTATTTTCAATAAACCTCTATTATTATAAATGATACCTTCTTTTTAGCAATATCTTTTTATCACAGAGTTCTAGCATGTTTAATGATTTTCTGGGCAGCCCTAAATTTTAGGTAATGCGTCCCTTAGAAGTCTCTTAGAATTTCCAATTTTTCCTCTTTAAATTGATGTAAAGTTTGAACTGGTACTCCACTCTTATAAAAAAGTTACAGAAGTTTTTCTAAACTTCCAAATCAGGAAAGTTAGCTTTTGTAACCTTTAAACTCCATTTTCTCGAACTTCAGTTTTCTCATGTGTTACTTTGCTTAAACAATGATAACGAAATTTAAAATTAACATTTTGTCAAACGAATTGTTTATTTAATTGTATAATAAGTTGGGGGAGGGCGTCAACCTAAAACAAATATATTGGTTTTGAGATTAATTTTATATTGCTGTCAAAGTAATTTTTTTTCTAAAAAATTGGATTTTTTTTTAATGTTGCGCTTACTATAATAAACTATAAATAGAAAATTAAAAGAGCCACATACCTGGTTTGAGGTTTCTGCATTTCAGAATGAATTGTTGATTAAATTTCACGACAATTTTATAGGTTTAAAATTTTTCGTTCTTGAGTAATGAGTGTTTAAAAACATGCTAATTAATGCAAAAATGCAAATGCTAATTAATTAATACTTTATTTTTCAAAAAATAATTTTACACGTACTCTCATACACTTATGAATTACATAAAATATATAAAAAAAATACGATTTTAAGGAAAATATTAGAAAAAAATTCATGTGTATACGTACATTTTAAAAAAGCTTTTAAGATTTTGTGACACCAGTTATTAAATAAAAATTGATATTTTTAAAATCCTAGCATAAATTCTTCAATTGAAAAAACTCTAAAATCAATCTCTTCTTCTCTCCTGAAAGAGAAAATGCACTATTACATTTTGAGGGGGCGATCCAATCAAAATTCAAGGCATTGAAGATATTCAAGTTTACTATGTGCCAATATATAGTATAGTTACGTTTATTTTGGTGACTTGTACGATTTAGAGAATATTTTGATGTGCGGTTTGCAAAAATTTCAACTTATTTTTGTGTTAACAATTTGCTTTACATTTGAATATTTAAGTTATTGTACAGTTGCCAATGAATAAACAAATTCTGTCAAATAAGTTAAGGAATATTCTGCGACTGAAATTACTACGGTTTTATCTCTAAGAAGAAATTCATTAGAATCTTAATTTCAAATAATTTTCACTTAGTACTTTCGGTCCCAACTTTTATTGTAGGAGTCTCAAATTTGTAAATTTACTCGCATTATGCATTTTGAGGGAAATGGTAAAAAGCAGGGGGAAAAAACCCTTAATTTCTTTAACGTAAGATTTAGAAGGAGACAATTTGGATTTATAACTTTTGAATAAACTATCCCCATAATTTTTTTCAAAACTTAATTTGCTAAAAATAGTTAAATTTCAATTTTTGGGCATTTAAAAATGCATTCATGAATAATTTAGGACTAATTTATCTGATGAAATTGTTTTAGAATAAATTTTATTTTTACTATGTTTATCATAGTTTCACTTAATTATAACAAATATCATTCAATTCAAGGGCTGTGAGACGCCCTGTGGTCATTGTCGCGATCTACGGATCGGAAGGTCCCGCGATCGAGTCCTGGTCGCTGAAAACTCACCGAGTATATGCGGAGTACGTGCTCCTTAAATCTGTTGGGTCCGAAAGTCCCGTGGGCGGTCATTGCGCAGTTTCATATGGCTGCAGGTTCCTAGAGAATATTTCCCTCCCCTTCAGGGACATGTCTAAATTGTGGAGGTGGCGCGTGATAGATGGCAGCATCTGTCACGTATATGTGTGCATGTGAGTGTGAGTGCGTGTGCGTTGTGACTGTCTTACTTGATGAAGGTTTATAAGCGGCTCTCTGAGTAAGTACACGAGCCTGAAAACATATGTATACCAACCAACCAATCATTTAATTCTTCAAAAGACATGATTTTTATATCTAACGTTACAAAAGGAAAACATAAATTAGTAGAAAAATGTATATTTAGGAGAATTTAATAAAGTTTATTTAAAATAAAGGTTAGTTTAACTTAGTGAAAATGAAACCAAATTTGATGATTACAAATGAGATCACTGGGAGTGAAAGGGTTAATCCTTTTTCATTTACAGCTTTTTAAAACCCAAGCAGAAATTTCCATGTAATTCCCTACAAAGTAAACAGTAAATATACTACGGGTTCTGCATGTATATTTTTCGAAAATAAGTCAAATATGAATTCGACGAAGATTGAAATGCTGAAAGGCTTCGTATACAAAAATGTGTTTTCACCAGCATCGCACATTTTCTTTGGGTTCGCAGTTGTTTGCTTGGAAATACAAGGTTTCTGATTGCGTTTTTTCGAGCCTGTTGTAAACGTTCTGCGATACCGTCAATTTAACAATATGTTCGAAGCATTTTGTAAGTTTTGAGTTTATTGAAAAACAGACTTCTATTTCGGGGAACAAAATCACAATTGTAGTATTTCCTAGGGAATGCAAATATTGCTAATATTTGTATTTTAGAAATGTCATGCTTGTCAAGTTGGCGAAATATTTTTGTAAGGAATACGTTTATTTGTTGAGTATTTCAAAATAATCGTTTTCTTATATTTTAAAATACATTTTTCTACGTTAATAATATATTTGAATTAATTGTAAAACGTTTTGTA
>CM043117.1:56746596-57002441 GCA_023701765.1 Hylyphantes graminicola | reverse complement strand
TTTATAGCAAAAATTCCAAATTTCTGATTGGTCAGTCTGAGAATCTGACATCATTCCGACATTATTGAGATCAAACCGTCTTCAACATTGCCGTCGATTTCAACATAACCAGTGCTCTCAGTAACTAATTCAAAAAAAGACTAAATTTTATCTAAGTTTGTCCTGTGTGTGTGTCGACTTATTTTGCATACAACTTTTCGTACCGTGATTCCACTCGTAAATTTTTGAAATGCAGTAATCAAAACCTTAAACCTTTTAAAAAACTTATTGTCAGTTTATTCCTACTATTTCTGTTCTTTGTTTACTATGTTTCAAAAAGTCAGATAAAGTAATTTTTTGTAAACCGCTTGTTTGAATGAGTTCTAAGTAAAAGAGTTAAGTTGCGGGAATGCCAGTAAACTATTTAGAAATTTTTACATTTAAATTATGTACGTGTTAAAATTAAGAGAATCAAAGTTACCCATTTTGTGTACACCATCTTTAAACTAAAATCGAAAATAAAAATATTATATTGACAATAATCCTTACTTAACCCCTCAAAAACTTATACTTTTAACCTCACTAAACTTAATAATTCAAACCTTAAGCAAAAATACTAATTTCTGATTGGTACCACAGTCTGAGAGAGCTGGAACATCATATCGACATTTATGAGAGCAATACCGTCTTCATAACATCGTCGATTTCAGACATACTCAGTGCTCTCATGTAACTAATTCAATAAAAATACTAAATTTTATCTAAGTTTTCCTGTGTGTGTGTCGACTTATTTTATTGCATACATACTTTCGTACCGTGATTTCCACCTGTAAATTTTTGAAATGCAGTAAACTACAACCATAACCTTTAAAAAAATATTTACCAACTACGTGATATAAGATGACGAACAGAGACAAATTCAACTTAAAAAAATATATATGAAAAATAGAAATAAATCTATGTTTTCCTTATTTATAGTCTTCGGTTTTTGGAAGCCCTCAAGATATCTATTAGGTCGTTCTGTATTTTGTTACGGATCTTCATGTGTAATTGCAATATGGATGATATATTAGTCATAAATCAGGAAAAGAAAAGCGAGCACGCAGCATCGAATTTAATGGAAGTTGGGATAAAATAGTAATCTTGAGCAAAAGAGTCTTCTCTTAAAATCAAAAAAGGTTAAAGAATCTGAGAATTGACAGGACTTTCTTTGAACTTTAATGTTGAATAATATATCACAATATTATTTGCTAGGGAAAAATTGGAAAGATATTGAAACTGAATATAGTAGTGTAGTGTATCCGTTATCTGATGTGTAGCGAATCTCACCATACTTAATAATGCTAAACTTTTCAGTGTTAACCCCTTTTTATAAACAAAATTCCGTAAAACTGTAACCCAACATTTTTTTAATAAGTTAAAAGTATAGTTTAACGAATACTTTAGAAAAAGTTAAAGCTGCAATTAAACTAGAAATCTAATCACTAGGAAGCAAAGTCAACTATAGGCACAATTCCTCATGAAAAATAAAAAAAGATATGAAATGCATTTTCTCATCGTGAACTGTGTCATTTTTCACAGAGTCCATAATTTGCATTTACGTCGTATCACAACCACGATTAGGCGCGGGTTATTCTCTCAACCGGTTCTAGTGCGGAATAAGCCGCAAAACGGTAATCCACGCCAGCACGTTAAGCGCGAGACTAATCCTAGACAAGGTGCCGAGAATAAACCACCACTCGAGGTGGTTTATACCTGGTACTTTCAACTACAGTTCCAACTACCAAAAACGTTCGAAGCAGTTTGCGAACAGAAAAGATGGCCGATTGCTACGAAAGGTCTTAGATGAAAGAAATTTTTAAACCGTTAAAACGATATAGAAAATTAAGAACACATTGGAAGCGAAATATAATTATGTGAAAACAACATATATATTATAAGCTTACCAAAATTTTTTTTTTAATAGTATAAAACTTTTGTAACAATAAATTACGATGCATCAAAACGTTGAAAATGAAGATTTTCACAATTCACTAGCCCCATCTTTAGGATTTATTTGCGCACTATTTTCTACAATCCTTTTAAAATTTATTTTAACAGTGGATATTGGAATCGATTTTAATAAGGGTCATAGGAGTCTTAAAAAGAGCAAAAATGGTACTACAAAACAAAGTTTGATCTTTTTCATGTCATTTTTGAACTACTCCCAATATATAAGTATAATTTTTTATGTAATTCTACAAGATTTATTAACAAAAAAACAAATTTTAAAATTAAATGGAGCTTTAGCCAAAACTAAAATAAAATATATATATAAACATAAAGCTATTTTAACACATTGTGGATTAGGCATGCGCGGCAATTTTAGGTCAAAATTCAAAAAAAAAAAAGACCAAGAAAATGATTATAATGTCAAAATATGTACAAGCAAAGACTATACCTAATTCTCTGCTCAATTTTATTAGAAATTATTTTGAAAAAAACTTTAAAATCCAAATTTTTCAAATTTTTTATTATTTTTTTTAGAAAAAAGTTCTTAAAAATAATTTCTTTCTCATTAAAATTGAGCTAGAATTTAGGTATATGTCTTTGTTTTTTACTTAGTTTGTACTATATAAAGCATTTTCCTTTGTCATTTTTTAAATTTGACTCAAAATATTTGCCGCGCAAGCCTAAACCCAATGTTTCAAATTGCTTTATGTTAAAAAAACATTATTTTAGTTTTAGGCTAAAGTTTTATAAAAATTAAACTTTTATTTAATATTTAATAAATCTTGTAGAATTACATATAAAGAAAAATAATACTATATATTGAGTAGTTTAAAAAAATTACATGAAAGATCAAACTTTGCTTTGTAGTATACCTCTTGCACATTAAGACTCCCATGACCCCTACAAAATTGACTAATTTTTTGAGCACAAAAAAAAAACCAAACATATATTAAAAAAAAGGTTCAAAATATTATTCATTGGCTATTAGAAAGAAAGCACACCCCATCACGCGAAGCAACTAAAAAATCAATTTTCAAATTGAAACGCAACCAGCAAGAGAGTGCACACCACGAAATGAAAATTCTTCAAATGTGGAAAAAAAAATAAACATTTATTTTCATTTTTGTTTTTTATAACTCTATTCAACTAAAACGTATTATCAATAAAGCAACACGAAAAAAACCATGCACCTAATCCTACCAACCAACCACAACAATTAAAGACAAAAATTGCAGTTGGCCAATCAGAGAAAACTTCCTCGAAGATAAGTCTGCCGACCACCTAATCCTGTGCTGGTGGATAGAGACGCGCGATTTAAGAACACGATCAAGCAGTTCGAGGGAATAAAACTAGATTAGGCTGTCCAGGTTTGATCCCGTGGCTGGTGGATACGACCGTTAAAGTAATTTAAAACGTCGAACATTTTCGTACCTTTGTCATATAAAAACGATTAAATTTACATAACTTTGTATTGTACTTTTAATTGTAGGGGAGAGTGGGGGGCTATTGTGGGACGCACGCGCTAATGGACAAGGGCCCTAACAGCTATGACAAAATATACTTTGTTTTACAAAAATTTTTCTACACTAAAAGCATAGTGAACAGTAAGACTTCACATTTTAAGAACCAAAGATCAGCCATTAAACGCATGTGGTATGAAAGTAGAGAGAAGAATTGTTGTTTTGGAGAATTGAAAGTTAATTAAAAGTGTACCTTGTTTTTATTCACTTTTGAAAAGTATTGGAATAAAAACTTTCTATGAATTAAACTACAGTTTTAGATAGATGAAATATCCTAGAATTTACAGATAGTATATGTCAAATATTCGTGTGAAGTACAAGTGCTATCTGTGTTGGCATCATTTAATAAAAAACAACACTGTGGGTCTAATGGGACAGATACAGTGGGGTCTAATGGGACACGAAATAAACCTAGCTTTGTGTGCTTCTCTCGAAGAATCTATATAAATCTCTAATGATCTTATTCAGTCAAGTTGCCAAAAACTTTTTTAAACTTTAATTTTAAACTTTTTGATTTTTTTATTTCATCGTATAATAAGTGAAAGTTCAAGATAGCTTTATTGGTGACATATTTTCCACCTGCAAATTTCATTAATTACATCTGAACATGAGGGGGCCTTTTGTTTTTTTTTTTTTTTTTTTTTTATTTTTTTTTTTTTTTTTTTTGGGGTGAAGATAAATAAATTGTTGTTGGTAAATTTTTGCTAGAAGCAAGCTATTTTTTTATTCGTTTTATTGATTTCTGGAAAAAGAAGGCGATGAACTGAAAATGTTCGTTAAAATTATATGAAAAAGGCGAACGATGGTAAGGTCTATTTAGAAGATAAAGGCCCCCGATTTTATAAGTCCTTGTACCGAGAAAAAGAGGACAAGTTTGGGATACAATTGTAGAAGGATTTAGTTATACAAACTAAAGATTTTATTTATAAAAAATATCATTTCATCCAGTGATTAAACAAAAATTATGAGGAGCATCATTCGATTTTGAGTTTTAACTTTGATATATCATCTTTCAATGGGATATAATTGTTTTAAAAAATATAAATTTCGTTTATGTAATACCATTATGTAAACTAGGTATTTGCTTTAAAATTTTTATTTTATGGTTATTTTCTCATTCATTTTCCATTTTTTTTAATATTTTATTACGGCCAACATTTAGCAGGGTCCCATTAAGCCCTGCACCCTGGTCCCATTTAGCCGCCCAGCCCCCCACATATAGGGGGCTAATGGGACATTTACAATGTTTGTTTAAAAAATGCTCCGCAACCAAAATATGGTAATGTTGATAGTCTTTGTTGACTGACTTTTTAAGTAAATGAATGTTTCAGTTTATGAGCTTGTAAAAAAGAAATTAAAATTCTTTTATTTTGCTGAAATACAGAGAAATGAAAAAAATTTGTCCCCAATAGCCCCCACCACTATCCAACCTCCCCTACTTGTAAATTTCCCTTATCATATCTAATTAGTAAAGACCCAAATTTTGATAGTTTATCTAGTTATTAAAAAAATCTTAACAATAGTTGGTTTTCATAACAATTAATATCGTCTAAAGGCTTAAATAAAGACAAATACCCACTAAGGGATAATCTGTTGAAGCAGTATGAAAAGGTTAAGGTTTATTTCCACAGAATGAATTTTAATTTCCCATAAAATATTTTAAAGGAAGAAGCTTACTGCGAAATACTCCAATAGATAATCATAAAACTATTTAGCGATTGATATAATATCGCGACAGTCTTAGTACTTCAACTAATAAAGCGCGTTTGTTTTCCTTAGAAAGAACTATGATACTAATTAAAAGAAAATAATTTTCTCAAACTTAAGTTCCATTATGAAATTACGTAAATAAAAGGGGAGGATGTTCAGGATGGCCCAAAAGTAAGGCTAAAAGTTCATGTTGTACCCTTCATTGTAAGAAAACTTTGTGTTATTTAAAACACGGTTATTTAACTTAAATCGGGCTTAGTTTTAGTTAGTTCGGCTAAAATAAAGTCGTAACTGTAGCACGGCCAACTCAAATAACAAGGCCAGAAGAAGGGTCTCCCCAAAAACATGAGCGTAGATGAGAATTTTTTCGACACCCATTAGATCCGAGTGCCGAAGATCGAGAAACTAGTTCGGACCATTCGCATACGCTAAACTCTTCAAAAACAAAATGTTAGTTTTTTTTAATAAAAAAAATTATTAGATTTTATAAATAAATGAGCAATGAGTTCATAAAAAAAAATGCAATCACATATTTGAAAGTGTTAATTATAAATTAATTCTAGTTGAGTTCCTAGTTTAAAATTCCTATACCCATTAAATTTAGACATTTTTATAAAAAAAAGGTCATTAGGAATCAATTGTAAAATATGAGGAAAATCGATTTCTGGATTTCTCAAATAAATTGCTAATTCTTTCCATTTTATAGCTTTTCTATAATCCGTGGTCCTCTTTAAGCTAATTTTGTAATAAAGAAAATTGGGAAATGTTTAAGATGTTTCGGTATTTTAGTCGCAAATAATCAATTATTTTTTTTGTTTTTCAGAAAGCTTCTTGTTGCATTCCCACTTGGCACTGCACGGTTTTGCTTTGAATGCCCGTATCATTTCAAACTGAAACTGTGCGATTCCTCGTGGGAATTATAACAAGAAGCTTTCTGATTAAATGTAGTCCTATTTCTTTCTTGTGAATCGGAAGTTTTTGTTGCTCGTGTTTTAAGGAACTTGTATTCTACATGTTATCTTTACATATTACGTATTATTTGTGGCTTTTTCATGAGTCTGCTCATGTTATAGTACTTGAACTGTTTATGAAAACAGCATTCAGAAAAGAAATATGCACTCTTAAAGCAAAAGAGTGAATTTAACTCCGTCCTGAGTTAATTTTCACTCTTTTTATAGTGTCGAAATGCACTTATCCTATTGGATAAGATTTCACTCTTCTGTTTAGTTAAAACTCCGACAGATCATCACTCCAACCAGAAGATTTTAACTCAGTCTGAAATAATTTTCACTCCTTTCCAGTTGTCGAAAATACACTTCTCCTATATGAGTAGATTTTCTCTTTGTTTTAAGAGTGTATGCGATTTAAAAAGAATTTGATTAATTTTTAATCAGAGGGGGAGGGGGGGGGGCAATTCCGCAAACGTTAAACATTTTTTTTTTTTGTTTTCCCCGTTGAATAAGGAAATATTTCTTTGCAAAGGTATGGCGAACGTAAGAAAAAAAATTTTTTCCTGTGTATTTCATCCCGAAGGAATGTTTAAAATAAAATTAATAATAATTATTTGGAGGTATAAAAAATTATATAATCGTAAAGTAAAATCAATACGCCAATTATAAGCAAAATACTTTTTGATGACAGAATATACCAAGGTGAAAAAACTTATTTCCATGATTTCCTAGTACAAAACAGGGATTATTTATTGTAGGAGTGCGTTGGCGATATTGGTTTTACGAGAAAGCCAAGGAAAAAAAGAAGACAGCTGATTAGAACTCACTTTTGGTTGTAATTTGGAATTACTCGAAGAGGATGCAATCTTTATTAGTTTTATTTGGTTGAAATTGACGTCCTCACTACAATCACTTTAATTCAGGTGATAGTTAATTTTGTCCCAGAATTTTATTCTTGCATTTCCATCGATTTGTTGCTCTGAGTTATTTTTTAATGAAAATAATATTGTTTATTTCTTAAAAATGATAAATATTTAAAATTATTATTATCTTTGATAAAAAAATTATTTTATAAAACAACTAACTGGAAGATTAAGTTAAATATTTATATCAAATCTTATTTAAACATTTCAAGAACACAAAATAAAAAAAATTATTGGGTCTTAAAACTATTTAAATTAAATTATTTTTTTATTTCTTGTCATATTTTGTTTTTAAATAAAGATTGAACTAATTAACACATCAATTTTATGGTGAATATGTCAAGATAAAGATTTTTTTTTAAAAGTAGTACCGTGTCCCCTTAAGTAGGCGAATACCTAAAATTCTAAATTTTTACTATTACTACTTTAATCTTTTCCAAATTTGGATAGTGATATTCAAATATAATGAACAATGCTTTTTATGCACTTTTTTAATTAAATATAATTGATTTTATTTTAACGGTGTTTTTTTTTCACTCTTTTCACCTAAAAAAATAGGGGTTACGCCCAACTCTTATAGCATAAAAAGTTTTACATTAATTTACCTAAAATTTTTCACAGATGTCATTTCAATAGTAAATATCTTGCCATGAACCTCTAACATAACATCTGGTTCGTAAGTATACAAGTTTTTTTTTAAATGTTCAACTGTAAGTTAATCGAAAAAATCCTATTTTTTGTGGTTAATTTTATAACATTTTTCTTTAATAACTTTTTTTCTTGTAATTTGTATCTAATTCTAGAGGGTTATTGCATGTATCAGTTCAAACGGAGAATTTAACACCCAATTAATGTTTATAGGAGGAAAATTCAATGTGGTAGACTTGTTAGCGTAAATACCCTTTTTTAGTTAAAAAAAACACCAGGTTGTTTAAGAAACAAATAAAATTATATTTAAATAAAAAAATGCCTAAATAGCATTGCTCATTATATTTAAAATCACTAAATCACTATGCCAAATTTGGAAAAAATTAAAGTAATAGTAAAATTTTTAGAATTTCGGGGAATTTGGGGTATTCGCATCTTTGGAGTTATTGCCTAACGGATGATTAAAAAATAGATTATGCATCCAATAATTACCCAATGTTTATCAATGGCCACTCTTTTGTGGGTAATTAGGAGACTTAATTTTTTTTTCTATGAACGTCAAATTTAATTAATAAAAAGATAAAACTATTTATAGCACCATTAGCACCCATTGGTTTCATAATTAAAAAACTGCGTCGATCAGGATCTTGCACTCACGCAGACGCAGTGCGAGAAATGTCATCTATTCCTCTCAATGTGTCAGCGTCAGTGCTAGATCCTAACCAGTGGTTTTTTTTTTTTTAAATTTTGAGACCAATCACCGAAATTTTCGAACACACCTTGTATTTTTATCATTCATTGGTTAAAAACATGCTGCGTTTAATTTTTTTCCCTGAGATGTAACCGTAAATAACTTCGTAAAGAAAACGGTCAAATAATCTAAAAGTTCTACTGAATATAATATTTTTTATTAATGAATGCTATGGCCGTTAAGTTTAAATACAAACACAGGAAATTCCGCTCCTTAATTAGAAAAAAAGGTTTATTTCACATTACGTTTCGAAGTCATAAAACAAATTAATGCTAACAGAAGTTTAAAGCTTCCAACCCGATTAATGTTTTTAAAATTAAACAAAGCTGTTTATTTTTATGGCTAATTTATCAAACTACTATGGTTCTTCCACTAAAACTTTAAAACACAAAATTATAAATTCCAAATAATGGTAATCTTTCATTCAAATAAGCGTCCACAATTATTCAAGCAATCAAGAATTGGAAGACTCATAAGAAAAGTCATTTGACATAATTCTCTTGGAAAAATATTTGTTTTCTTAGTTTACCATTCTGATTATGAAGACAGGTAAAACTTTATCGGGTACCTGATTTTTTTGTTAGTGTGTTTACGTCCGTCATCTGGTAAATTTATCTGCATCAAATGTCAGATTATGTAAGGGAGATTTCTAAATTTCGTGCATTACTTACGGTAAAAATTTGTTGTGTGACGTTACTTCCAAACACTGTTAAAAAGCCTTGCTGCATCGACCTTTATGGAGTTAATTTGCACAAAGACTTTACTCTTGTTTTGCCGGCCCGCCGACGCAGTGGTTAGTGTGCTAGCCTTTGGAGCTGCTGGGCTCGGGTTCGAATCCCGGTAAAAGGCATGAATGATTGTGCTCGTCAATAACTGTTTTATTTTTTAAAAAAAAAAAAAAAAAAAAAAAAAGTGTTTGTGTCGTCCTTCTTTGTGTGTCTCTTGTGACTGCCTCTTTCTGGCGACTGGATAATGGGTAAAAAAGCCTAAAAACCCACTCTCCCTTCTAGTGGGCGCGATCACTGTCATTTGTCATTTTTTACTATTGTTTTGCGATGTGGCGTAATTTTACCTACTCACTCTCAAGAGAAAACTATATATTCTTCATAAAAACATATTTTTCAAACAATTACATACTTAGAAATATGCTTTGCACGTAGTTTTGAAGGAAAAAAAGTGCAACATTTGTGGAGGGTCAAGTCAATAAATTGTTAATTGAGGTTTTGAATGGTAAAAATCAAAATATTTGTCGTGCTACAAATTTGGTTGCCGAAAAAAAGTTTGAATTAAGAAAGCTTAAAATTTTTTGCAAGACCTCCGAACTATGCTAGACCCTCTTGGAGCGTCGATTTTATTACAATTAACATAGCAGTACATTCGGAAAACTTGAACACATTCTAGTTAAGGTAGCCCTACTAAAATGATCCATATAGATCAATACATAACTCTATTGACATTGTTACAGCTTTATTGATGTGTACTTATTTCTATGGATGCCCCATTGTTATCAGTAGAAAGCTATTGAAATCAGCAATCTACTGTTAATATTTCTTATTGAAATCAATAGAGCTCTACCGACACCAGTAAAACAATTTTCAGTAAGCTACTGATACAATTGACATCAATAGGCCTGTAACTGATATATATAGAGGTCATTCGATATTTGTGTGGATATCCTTAGAGATCAGTAGAGATTTGTATAGATATCCATAGAGATCTCTATTGGTACCAGTAGGTCATTTCCACATACACATTTTTCTTATTGATCTCTACTGACAATTTTTAGTAGGGCGTTAAAGTGAGGATTCGCGTTTATTCAAAGTCACGTGATAGTTTGACGAAATATAATAGTTTATTTCTTAACTATCAAATAAATATTGCTGAACTTGCATCATGGAACGACAATTTAATTTACTCTATAAACCTACAAGGTTTAAAGGCACATCTATACGTTCACGTAAAATGTTAATTTCCGGCATTGTTTTCAAATGGTACAATTGAATATGCACTAACAAAAACTTTTTTTAATCTACTACATTTATAATTTCTAAGCATTCTCACACACATTTTTTTATTTGTTTTATTATTAAAAAAAGGTATACAATTTCGAAAACAAAATGGCACCAAAAAAAAAACAGCTTCAAGGGAGTAAACATATTGAAAATTCTACAGTAAGGTCCACTTACATAATCCCAGACATAACATTCTTCTTTTCAAGTGACAAACGAAAAAATTTCTTGAATCTAAACGAGAAAATGGTACGCCTGCAAAACAAAAACAAAAAATACCATAAAGCGTCAGACCATTGCTTTAAGCAACTGAAACATTTATCACATTTTATTCCACATAAAAGATAGTTGAAGAGAGAATAAAAAATTGTTTCGGATTCTCAGAGCTAAGCGAAAAGTTTAAATTGCAGAGAGAAAGTTTATTTCAAAGCTGTCAAAACCATTAGACGTGTTTTAATAATATATAAAAAGGAATTGAAGATAATAATGCTCCGATTCAAAAGTTTGGCATTAAAGAATTGAACCATTTGGATTTTCTCTAAATGCTTCTTTCTAAAAGTGATTACTTATTGTATATAATTATAACACAAAAATGTTTAAAATGTATTGAAAACACAGAAACTGCAATAACTCATAGTGCTCAAAGTGCAGTGTTTTTTTCAGGAATGAAGGACAAATTTACGCTTTTGCTGCACAACTGAAATATATTACAATCCAATGACATAAATCGGAAGCATTTTAGTGATTGGTTTAGCAGGTCACGTTGGCACACACAACCAATCACTGATGATCGAAAATTAATTTCGGTATACATCTAGTAAGAAGAGTATAGCCATGTTTGACGAAGTTTTTTCACCCGTCGTCGTGTATGTAGTTCTGTCTTTCGTGTATACCTATCTACACATATCCGTATGAATAAGACCTACCTATCATATGCATTGTGTCCAAAATCAAAAACATATTAGGAACAATAAAGCCTATAATATATGTAGTTTCATTTAAAAGATAAACTTTTTTTAAGATTTACAGTGATTCTTCACTTTTGCACAAATAATTTTAAAAGCCTTATTCGGCGAATTTAAATGATATTTTCTACAAAAAAGATTATGCAATTCTTAAGGAATTGTTTGCAATAAGACAATAATTACTTTAAATTAGTTATTTTATTCAAAAGTAAGATAATGGGCTTGGACACTTATTCAGCCCATTATCTTGAGAAGCTTGGCCTAAAGTTACTTTATTCGGCGGTGTGTTCAAATTGGAAAAAATAAGCAAATTATAAATCCGTCCTCACAACTAAATTACAAAATTTAAAAAAAAAATACAGCATAAAAAAGGGCTAAATTCCAAAAAGGAAATACGTTAAAGTATAGAATTTATTATTTTTAACTTCTGAAATACGAAGAGAAAAACTTTTAATAGATTAAGGCTAATGTCAGCATTCATTAGTAATAAAAATTAAAATGTGTCCCTTTACTTTAAAGCTAATTATAATTCATATTTTCAATTTTTTAGAAAACTTTTCGGAGAGAAATTTCTTCAAATGTGTGTACACTTACGCATAATGTCATTAAGAAGATGAGCTATATAATGGTTTAAAAAATACTTAACTGGATTTCAAATTTGAAAGGTCAAGGTTTGGCATACTATAGATATATTGTATATCTGTTTAAGTAAATTGTTTCTTGAACGATGCTAAAATATAATTGATTCTTAACGAATATTGTCGTGAATTGAGGTGTATAAATTTATAAGAAACTTTAAAAACACTAATACTTATATTTATTAGCTACATTAGTATGTTATTAAGAAATAATTTTTTAATAAAGTCTCAAAAGCATTAAAAATCGTCTGGTTTCAATCTGATTCAAATTTCCTGAATTTTAATATTGAATTGATTATTGTACAATTCACGTAATTTGTACACTTTAGGATTAAAAAAGTTTTGCACCCGAATTTTATAATTTCATAAAAATTTCATTTTTACATATATTTTTAATTAAATTTAAAAGGTTCTTATTTTCTTTTAAATAAGTTGACTATGAATATTATTAGAATAACATGGTCGCATTGTTTGTATTACCGTCAAAGCGGGTAACTTTGGCCACGGAGGGTAACTTTGGCCACGCGTCGGAAAAAGATTTGTTTTTTAATTTCTCTTCATAAAATGATCTCATCTTAAATTGTTTTACATTTTTGGAAAGGTGGAAACATAGCCTTTCATTTCATATAAAAAAAATATCATTATAATTGTGGAAATACTTCAAATGCTGTTTTCATTCTTACGAGCACAAAATGACAAAAATCTACCTCTTCCAACTTCTGTCTGGAACTCTTAAAAAAATATTGAAAATATTTAAATAAAACCCTATATTCGATTCTTTTATTTATGGGGAAGAATATTACACTATTTGCTTTATTCTAAGTTGAATACTTTTTATGCTGTTGTTAAATATTTGTAATTGGGAAGCTTTTGCCGATGAATGCGGGTAACTTTGGCCATAGATGTAAATAATTCTTTAAAAAACTTTGAACTTTAAAAAATCTGTGTAAAAGTGTATTCTGTTTAACTACTTTTGAAAAATTCTTACTTTTACGATTACCCATTTTTCAGATATATATTTTACAAATCTCACAATTTTAAACATTAAAAAGATAAAAATAGAATGCACGAAACGCATGCCACTCAAAATCGCAAATGTCGAAAGGTAAACATTTTCAGATTCCTAATTATGAATATATTATTTTTTCCCCTTTAATAATAAAAATCGTTTGCTTTTTATAAATATATTTGTTATTAAATCTTGCTTCAAAAAAGTTATTTTTCCTTATTAAAATAGAAGTATATTTTTCCTTTAAGAGACAAACAATTTTAGTATTCATTGTGTAATGCCATTTCCACTATGCACTGCGATGTAAATGTTAAGTTATATACCATTTTTAATAGCTATATGTCTTATAACTTTGTTATTTTAGGTTTGAAGTTTTAATACTGCTATTTAATTCGTTAACACAGCCTTTACGGATGTTAAAAAGTATGTTTCTTATGTATTTCTTGGGTGGCCAAAGTTACCCGCCCGGCTCCTAACAGTGCCTTATTTTTAAAATTAATAACCAATTTTTTATTAATTTATAAAATTTAAATTAAAATGCTTGATAATTATTCCTAAAAGTACAATACTTAGAATGCATAATGATTTTTAAGTGTTAAAATCGTTTTGTAGTTAAATTTTCATTCTTTAGTTAAAAAACCTATGATTTTGGGCCAAAGTTACCCGCACTGACGGTACTGTGTTTTTTATGTCTGCTGAAAATGAAAATAGGAGGACCAAACTAACAAGAACTCCAGAAAATAATTCAGACGTCTTTAATAGAACCGTGAACCGTGACCGTTGGGAGCATCAACGTGAGCCATAAACTTTTTGACGTGACAAGTCGTTGTGAAATTATACGCATTTGGATTGGAAATGCTCTTCAATGAGAGATACTAAACATAAAAAAAATAAAAGATTTTATTGGTCCATGAGTCCAGTCTGACTGAAATTCAATATTCATTCACATACCCAAATATATTTAAAAAAATATTGTTAATTTTCGTATTTGCAGTTTTCAGTTATGGGGTTTTTACTTTAAATTGATTTGATGCATTGAAAAAAAAGATACATTTAGTTTAATTGTTGAAAAAAAAAATTATACCATAGCAAAAGCTTGAGTTTACTCAGTCACAAACGTGACGCCATCTAGTCACAATCGGTAACGCCAATTTACTAAAAAATTCAGTCACAAACGTGAAAAACAACGCCCAAGCTCTCAATTGTTGAAAAATTAAAATATTCAAATCCCCTCCTAAGCATGCCCACACAACGAAACAAAAATTGTGATGAAAAAATATTGTCTCAATAAAATAGTCAAATTTCCCCTCCTAGCATGCCCACACATAGGAAAAAATTTTGTATTTTCTATATAGTATTTTTTTCATCTATTTTTAAATACAAAGGAAAGGCGTTTTAACGATTAAATTTCCAAATCATCATAAAATAATTTTATACAAGATCAAAGGCGTTTTTAAAAAATAATTGAATAAAATAATAGAGTTCCAAATTCCTTTAATTGTGATTCACTAAAAATATATATTAAAAAAAAAACGTGAATGTTGAAAAAAGAATAATATTTTACGTAGGAAAAGCTAAACCCTAACCTACAGTCACCGATGTAGCGCGCCATCTACTGAATAAAATGGAAATGATAGTTTCATCTTGACCAAAAATACCACCATCCGATACATCTTTCTAATTTTTTTTGTTGTTTATTTTTAAATAGAAAGGGAATAAAACACCTTTTAAAAGTCATTTTTAACGAAGGTGTTTTATAATAAAATATAATAATGGATAATTTAAACAATATCCGTAAATTTTGAAACAGTATTTAGAATATATAAATTGTTATCTGAATGGTCGAAAAAAATAATATGGAAAAGCCTATGCTACAGTCGTGGACGTGGCACCAACTACTGAAAAAGATGGAAAACGAATACGTTACATCTTGAAACACCAAATATTCGAAGCAATCTTTCACAGATTATTGTAATATTTGATTGATCATAGAAATCAAGCATTTGTTATATACTCTGTACGTACTTTTGAAAAAACAATTTACAATTGGTAATTGTCTTTAGTTAAAATACTCCGTCTAATGCTAGAAATAAACAGCAAGAAAAAATAAAAGCTAACCTAATAAAAAAAATTTATTTTATTGCCTCTAAGATGATATCAATGTGTGATTTCGGTATTAATTCTCTTTCCAGATTTTCAATACTGCTGAAGCAGTATAAAATTTATTTAGCTTCGATTTATAGCTGGCATTTTCTTGATTTCCACAGTTTAGACTTTAAGACAATATAGTTGCTAAGCTATACGTCAAATAGTTGTTAGATTTTCATAAAGCAATACGAAATAATTTTATTTTTGTATGGATCTTTAAATAATTTTTATAATGCATCGATACCGAATATGAAGTAATTTTAAAATTTATTTATCTTTACACCGAGATCACCTGACTTTATTACGTTATTTCCGTTTTAGAAGGTTTTAAAAAAATTTAACAATCATAGACTTCTATTTTCATATTGTGATAGATTTTTAACCTGTGAATTACATACAACACGAAAATGAAAGAAATACGAACTTTTTTAAATGTGTTTTAAGTTATAGTAACATAAATAATCTATCACTATATCACAATATGAAAATAGAAGTCTATGATTGTTAAATTTTTTTAAAACCTTCTCTAAAAAATAAAGTAATAAAGTCGTGTGATCGTAATTAATCCAGGTGATCTCGGTGTAATTACTTCAAGATCGGAAATCCGAATAAATTACATTATAAAAATTTTTAAGTCCATATCGAAGCATTAGGAAAAATTATTAAGATCCATACAAAAAAAAAATTAATTTCGTATATTGCTTTTATGAAATTCAAACTAATATTTGACGTATTTGTCGCTTATAGCTAGCAAACTATATTGTCTTAAAGTCTAAACTGTGGAAATCAAGAAAATGCCAGCTATAAATCGAAGCTAAATAAATTTATACAGCTTCAGCATATGAAAATCTGAAAGAGAATTAATACCGAAATCACACATTGATAATCATTTAGAGGCAATAAATAATTTTTTTTTTTAGGTTAGCTTTTATGTTTTCTTGCTGTTTATTTCTAGCATTGACGGAGTTTTAACAAAGACAATTACCAATTGTAAATTGTTTTTTCAAAAGTACAGAGTATATAACAAATGCTTGATTTCATGATCAATCAAATATTACAAAATCTGTGAAAGATTGCTTCGTATATTTGTTGATGAAAGTATCGTTTCCATCTTTTTCAGTAGATGGTGCCACGTCCACGACTGTAGCATAGGCTTTTCCATACTTATTTTTTTCGACATTCAGATAAAATTTATATATTCTAAATACTGTTTCAAAATCAACGGATATTGTTTAATTATCCATTATTATATTTTATTATAAAACACCTTCGTTAAAAATGATTTTAAAAGGTGTTTTATTCCCTTTCTATTAAAAATAAACAAACAAAAAAAATTAGAAGAATCGGATGGGGTATTTTTGGTTCAAGATGAAACTATCATTTCCATTTTATTCAGTAGATGGCGCTACATCGGTGACTGTAGGTTAGCTTTTCCTACGTAAATATTATTCTTTTTCAACATCACGTTTTTTTTTTATATATTTTTAGTGAATCACAATTAAAGGAATTTGATCTATTATTTATTCAATTTTATTTTAAAACGCCTTTGTTATAAAATTTATATGATTTTGAAATTTAATCGTTAATTTCCTTTGTATTTAAAAATAGATGAAAAAAATACTATATAGAAAATACAAAATTTTTCCTAGTGTGGCATGGGCATCTATGTGTGGGGCGAGTAGGGGGAAAAAAAAATTTGACTATTTTATTGGAGACAATTTTTTCAACAATTTATTGTTTCAGTTGAAGCTGTCTTTTTAATTTTACTGTAGATGGCGTCACGTTTGTGACTGATGTAACACAAGCTTTTGCTCACGTATACATTTTTTTTTCAACAATTAAACTAAATGTATCTTTTTTTTTCAATGCATCATCAATTTAAAGTAAAACCATAACTGAAACTGCAAATACGAAAATAACAATATTTTCTAAATATATTTGGGTATGTTGAATGAATATTGAATTTCAGTCAGACTGGACTCATGGTCATAAAATCTTTTATTTTTTTTATGTTTAGTATCTCTCATTGAAGAGCAATTCCAATTGCGTAATTTCACAACGACTTCGTCACCGTCAATTACGTTTATGCTCAAAACGGTTCATATTAAAGACGTCTGAATTATTTTCTGGAGTTCTTGTTAGTTTGTCCTATTTTCAGCAGACATAAAAAAACAACGAGTACCAGTACGTCAGTTACCGCGTGCGGTAACTTTGGCCAAAAACATAGGTTTTTTAACTAAAGAATGAAAATTTAACTAAAAAACGATTTTAACACTTAAAATCATTATGCATTCTAAGTATGTACTTTTAGGAATAATTTTCAAGCATTTAATTAAATTTTATAAATTAATAAAAAATTGGTATTAATTTTAAAAATAAGGGCACTGTTAGGAGCCGGGCGGGTAACTTTGGCCACCCAAGAAATACATAAGAAACATACTTTTTAACATCCGTAAAGGCTGTGTTAACGAATTAAATAGCAGTATTAAAACTTCAAACCTATAAATAACAAAGTTATAAGACATATAGCTATTAAAAATGGTATATAACTTAACATTTACATCGCAGTGCATAGTGGAATGGCATTACACAATGAATACTAAAATTGTTTGTCTCTTAAAGGAAAAATATACTTCTATTTTAATAAGGAAAAATAACTTTTTTGAAGCAAGATTTAATAACAAATATATTTATAAAAAGCAAACGATTTTTATTATTAAAGGGGAAAAAATAATATATTCATAATTAGGAATCTGAAAATGTTTACCTTTCGACATTTGCGATTTTGAGTGGCATGCGTTTCGTGCATTCTATTTTTATCTTTTTAATGTTTAAAATTGTGAGATTTGTAAAATATATATCTGAAAAATGGGTAATCGTAAAAGTAAGAATTTTTCAAAAGTAGTTAAACAGAATACACTTTTTACACAGATTTTTAAAGTTCAAAGTTTTTTAAAGAATTATTTACATCTATGGCCAAAGTTACCCGCATTCATCGGCAAAAGCTTCCCAATTACAAATATTTAACAACAGCATAAAAAAGTATTCAACTTAGAATAAAGCAAATAGTGTAATATTCTTCCCATAAATAAAAGAATCGAATATAGGGTTTTATTTAAATATTTTCAATATTTTTTTAAGAGTTCCAGACAGAAGTTTGGAAGAGGTAGATTTTTGTCATTTTGTGCTCGTAAGAATGAAAACAGCATTTGAAGTATTTTCCATTCCACAAATATAATGATTTTTTTTTATATGAAATGAAAGGCTATGTTTCCACCTTTCCAAAAATGTAAAACAATTTAAGATGAGATCATTTTATGAAGAGAAATTAAAAAACAAATCTTTTTCCGACGCGTGGCCAAAGTTACCCTCCGTGGCCAAAGTTACCCGCTTTGACGGTAATACAAACAATGCGACCATGTTATTCTAATAATATTCATAGTCAACTTATTTAAAAGAAAATAAGAACCTTTTAAATTTAATAAAAAATATATGTACAAAATGAAATTTTTATGAAATTATAAAATTCGTGTGCAAAACTGTTTTAATCCTAAAGTGTACAAATTACGTGAATTGTACAATAATCAATTCAATAATAAAATTCAGGAAATTTGAATCAGATTGAAACCAGACCGATTTTTAATGCTTTTGAGACTTTATTAAAAATTATTTCTTAATAACATACTATAATGTAGCTAATAAATATAGGTATTAGTGTTTTTAAAGTTTCTTATAAATTTATACACCTCAATGCACGAAAATATTTGTTAAGAATCAATTATATTTTAGCGTCGTTCAAGAAACAATTTACTTAAACAGATACAATATATCTATAGTATGCCAAACCTTGACCTTTCAAATTTGAAATCCAGTTAAAGTATTTTTAAACCATTATATAGCTCATCTTCTTAATGACATTATGCGTAAGTGTACACACATTTGAAGAAATTTCTCTCCGAAAAGTTTTCTTAAAAATTAAAAATAGGAATTATAATTAGCTTTAAAGTAAAGGGACACATTTTAATTTTTATTACTAATGAATGCTGACATTAGCCTTAATCTATTAAAAGTTTTCTCTTCGTATTTCAGAAGTTAAAAATAATACATTCTATATTTTAACGTATTTCCTTTTTGGAATTTAGCCCTTTTTTATGCTGTATTTTTTTAAAAAATTTGTATTTTAGTTGTGAGGACGTATTTATAAGTTGCTTATGTTTTCCAATTTGAACACACCGCCGAGTAGATTAACTTTTGGCCAAGCTTTTCAAGATAATGGGCATGAATAAGTGTCCAAGCCCATTATCTTACTTTTGAATAAAGTAAATAATTAATTTAAAGTAATTATTGTCTTATTGCAAACAATTTCTTAAGAATTGCATAATCTTTTTTGTAGAAAATATAATTTAAATTCGCAGAATAAGGTTTTTAAAATTATTTGTGCAAAAGTGAAGAATCACTGTAAATCTTAAAAAAAAGTTTATCTTTTAAAATGAAACTACATATATTATAGGCTTTATTGTTCCTAATAGTTTTTGATTTTGGACACATGCATATGATAGGTAGGTCTTATTCATACGGATATGTGTAGATAGGTATACACGAAAGACAGAACTACATACACGACGACGGGTGAAAAACTTCGTCAAACATGGCTATACTCTTCTTACTAGATGCTATACCGAAATTAATTTCGATCATCAGTGATTGGTTGTGTGTGCCCAAGTGACATGCTAAAAGAATCACTAAAATGCTTCCGATTATGTCTTTGGATTGTAATATATTTCAGTTGTGCAGCAAAAGCGTAAATTTGTCCTTCATTCCTGAAAAAACACTGCACTTTGAGCACTATGAGTTATTGCAGTTTCTGTGTTTTTAATACATTTTAAACATTTTTGTGTTATAATTATATACAATATGTAATCATGTTTAGAAGGAAACTTTTAGAGAAAATCCAAATGGTTCAATTCTTTAATGCCAAACTTTTGAATCGGAGCATTATTATCTTCAATTCCTTTTTATATATTATTAAAACACGTCTAATGGTTTTGACAGCTTGAAATAAACTTTCTCTCTGCAATTTAAACTTTTCGCTTAGCTCTGAGAATCCGAAACAATTTTTTATTCTCTCTTCAACTATCTTTTTATGTGGAATAAAATGTGATAAATGTTTCAGTTGCTTAAAGCAATGGTCTGACGCTTATGGTATTTTTTGTTTTTGTTTTGCAGGCGTACCATTTTCTCGTTTAGATTCAAGAAATTTTTCGTTTGTCACTTGAAAAGAAGAATGTTATGTCTGGGATTATGTAAGTGGACCTTACTGTAGAATTTTCAATATGTTTACTCCCTTGAAGCTGTTTTTTTTTTGGTGCCATTTTGTTTTCGAAATTGTATACCTTTTTTTAATAATAAAACAAATAAAAGAAATGTGTGAGAATGCTTAGAAATTATAAATGTAGTAGATTAAAAAAAGTGCATATTCAATTGTACCATTTGAAAACAATGCCGGAAATTAACATTTTACGTGAACGTATTAGATGTGCCTTTAAACCTTGTAGGTTTATAGAGTAAATTAAATTGTCGTTCCATGATGCAAGTTCAGCAATATTTATTTGATAGTTAAGAAATAAACTATTATATTTCGTCAAACTATCACGTGACTTTTGAATAAACGCGAATCCTCACTTTAACGCCCTACTAAAAATTGTCAGTAGAGATCAATAAGAAAAATGTGTATGTGGAAATGACCTACTGGTACCAATAGAGATCTCTATGGATATCTATACAAATCTCTACTGATCTCTAAGGATATCCACACAAATATCGAATGACCTCTATATATATCAGTACAGGCCTATTGATGTCAATTGATATCAGTAGCTTACTGATAATTGTTTTACTGGTGTCGGTAGGAGCTCTATTGATTTCAATAAGAAATATTATCAGTAGATTGCTGATTTCAATAGCTTCTACTGATAACAATGGGGCATCCATAGAAATAAGTACACATCAATAAAGCTGTAACAATGTCAATAGAGTTATGTATTGATCTATATGGATCATTTTTAGTAGGGCTACCTTAACTAGAATGTGTTCAAGTTTTCCGAATGTACTGCTATGTTAATTGTAATAAAATCGACGCTCCAAGAGGGTCTAGCATAGTTCGGAGGTCTTGCAAAAAATTTTTAAGCTTTCTTAATTCAAACCTTTTTTTTTCGGCAACCAAATTTGTAGCACGACAAATATTTTGATTTTTACCATTCAAAACCTCAATTAACAATTTATTGACTTGACCCTCCACAAATGTTGCACTTTTTTTCCTTCAAAACTACGTGCAAAACATTTTTCTAAGTATGTAATTGTTTGAAAATATGTTTTTATGAAGAATATATAGTTTTCTCTTGAGAGTGAGTAGGTAATAAAATTACGCCACATCGCAAAACAATAGTAAAAAATGACAAATGACAGTGATCGCGCCCACTAGAAGGGAGAGTGTAGGCTTTATAGCCCATTATCCAGCTCGCCAGAAGAGGCAGTCACAAGAGACACACAAAGAAGGACGACACAAACACATAAAAAAATAAAAACAGTTATTGACGAGCACAATCATTCATGCCTTTTACCGGGATTCGAACCCGAGCCCAGCAGCTCCAAAGGCTAGCACACTAACCACTGCGTCGGCGGGCCGGCAAAACAAGAGTAAAGTCTTTGTGCAAATTAACTCCATAAAGGTCGATGCAGCAAGGCTTTTAACAGTGTTTGGAAGTAACGTCACACAACAAATTTTTACCGTTAAGTAATGCACGAAATTTAGAAATCTCCCTTACATAATCTGACATTTGATGCAGATAAATTTACCAGATGACGGACGTAAACACACTAACAAAAAAATCAGGTACCCGATAACAAGTTTTACCCCTGTCTTCATAATCAGAATGGTAAACTAAGAAAACAAATATTTTTCCAAGAGAAATATGTCAAATGACATTTCTTATGAGTCTTCCAATTCTTGATTGCTTGAATAATTGTGGACGCTTATTTGAATGAAAGATTACCATTATTTGGAATTTATAATTTTGTGTTTTAAGTTTTAGTGGAAAGAACCCATAGTAGTTTGATAAATTAGCCATAAAAATAAACAGCCTTTGTTTAATTTTAAAACATTAATCGGGTTGGAAGCTTTAAACTTCTGTTAGCATTAATTTGTTTTATGACTTCGAAACGTAATGTGAAATAAACCTTTTTTTCTAATTAAGGAGCGGAATTTCCTGTGTTTGTATTTAAACTTAACGGGCCATAGCATTCATTAATAAAAAATATTATATTCAGTAGAACTTTTAGATTATCTTGACCGTTTTCTTTACGAAGTTATTTACGGTTACATCTCAGGGAAAAAAATTAAACGCAGCATGTTTTTAACCAATGAATGATAAAAATACAAGGTGTGTTCGAAAATTTCGGTGATTGGTCTCAAAATTTAAAAAAAAAAACCACTGGTTAGGATCTAGCACTGACGCTGACACATTGAGAGGAATAGATGACATTTCTCGCACTGCGTCTGCGTGAGTGCAAGATCCTGATCGACGCAGTTTTTTTAATTATGAAACCAATGGGTGCTAATGGTGCTATAAATAGTTTTATCTTTTTATTAATTAAATTTGACGTTCATAGAAAAAAAAATTATGTCTCCTAATTACCCACAAAAGAGTGGCCATTGATAACATTGGGTAATTATTGGATGCATAATCTATTTTTTAATCATCGTTAGGCAATAACTCCAAAGATGCGAATACCCAAATTCCCCGAAATTCTAAAAATTTTACTATTACTTTAATTTTTTCCAAATTTGGCATAGTGATTTTAAATATAATGAGCAATGCTATTTAGGCATTTTTTTATTTAAATATAATTTTTTTCTTAAACGGTGTTTTTTTTAACTAAAAAAGGGTATTTACGCTAACAAGTCTACCACATTGAATTTTCCTCCTATAAACATTAATTGGGTGTTAAATTCTCCGTTTTGAACTGATACATGCAATAACCCTCTAGAATTAGATACAAATTACAAGAAAAAAGTTATTAAGAAAAATGTTATAAATTAACCACAAAAAAAGGATTTTTTCGATTAACTTACAGTTGAACATTTAAAAAAAAACTTGTATACTTACACCAGATGTTAGAGGTTCATGGCACAGATATATATTGAAATGACATCTGTGAAAAATTTTAGGTAAATTAATGTAAAACTTTTTATGCTAGAAGTGTTGGCGTAACCCCCTTTTTTTAGGTGAAAAACACCGTTTAAAATAAATCAATTATATTTAATTAAAAAAGTGCATAAAAAGCATTGTTCATTATATTTGAAATCACTATGCCAAATTTGGAAAAGATTAAAGTAGTAATAGTAAAAATTTTAGAATTTTAGGTATTCGCCTACCTTAAGGGGACACGGTACTACTTTTAAAAAAAATCTTTAATCTTGACATATTCACCATAAAATTGATGTTTAATTAGTTCAATCTTTATTTAAAAACAAAATATGACAAGAAATAAAAAATAATTTAATTTAAATAGTTTTACCCAATTTTTTTTCGTGTTCTTGAAACTGTTTAAAATAAGAATTGATATAAATATTTAATTAATCTTCAGTAGTTGTTTTATAAATAATTTTTATCAAGATAATAATAATTTTAAATATTTATCATTTTTAGAAATAATATTATTTCTCATTAAAAATAACTCAGAGCAACAAATCGATGGAAATGCAAGAATAAAATCTGGGACAAAATTCTATCACCTGAATTAAAGCTGATTGTAGTGAGACGTCAATTCAACCAAATAAAACTAATAAAGATTGCATCCCTCTTCGAGTAATTCAATTACAACCAAAAGTGAGTTCAATCAGCTGTCTTCTTTTTTCTTTGGCTTTCTCGTAACCAATATCGCCAACGCACTCCTACAATAAATGTCCCTGTTGTACTAGGAAATCAGGAAATAAGTTTTTTCACTTGGCATATTCTGTCATCAAAAAGTATTATGCTTAATAATTCTTATTGATTTTACTTTACGATATATAATTTTTATACTCCAAATAATTATTATTAATTTTATTTTAAACATTCTTCGGAAAAAATACACAGGATTTTTTTCTTACGTTCGCCATACCTTTACAAAGAAATATTTCCTATTCAACGGGGAAAACAAAAATGTTTAACGTTTGCGGAATGCCCCCCCCCCTCCCCCTCTGATTAAAAATTAATCAAATTCTTTTTAAATCGCATACACTCTTAAAACAAAGAGAAAATCCACTCATATAGGAGAAGTGTATTTTCGACACTGGAAAGGAGTGAAAATTAATTCAGACTGAGTTAAAATCACTCGGTTGGAGTGATCCTGTCGGAGTTTTAACTAAACAGATGAGTGAAATCTACTCCAATAGGATAAGTGCATTTTCGACACTAAAAAGAGTGAAAATTAACTCAGACTGAGTTAAATTCACTCTTTTGTTTTAAGAGTGCATATTTCTTTTCTGAATGCTGTTTTCATAAAACAGTTTAAGTACTAACATGAGCAGATTCATGAAAAAGCACAAATAATACGTAATATGTAAAGATAAAGTAGAATACAAGTTCCTTAAAACACAGCAACAAAAACTTCCGATTCAGCAAGAAAGAAATAGACTACATTTAATCAGAAAGCTTCTTGTTATATTCCCACGAGGAATCGCACAGTTTCAGTTTGAATGATACGGCATTCAAAGCAAAACCGTGCAGTGCCAAGTGGGAATGCAACAAGAAGCTTTCTGAAAAACAAAAAAATATTGATTATTTGCGACTAAAAATACCGAAACATCTTAAACATTTCCCAATTTTCTTTATTACAAAATTAGCTTAAAGAGACCACGGATTATAGAAAAGCTATAAAATGAAAGAATTAACAATTTATTTGAGAAATCTAGAAATCGATTCTCATATTTTACAATTGATTCCTAATAACCTTTTTTAAAATGTCTAAAATTTAATGGGTAAGGAATTTTAAACTAGGAACTCAACTAGAATTAATTTATAATTAACACTTTCAAATATGTGATTGCATTTTTTTTAAAGAACTCTTGCTCCATTTATTTATAAAATCTAATAATTTTTTTTATTAAAAAAACTAACATTTTGTTTTTGAAGTAGCGTATGCGAATGCGTCCGAACTAGTTTCTCGATCTTCGGCACTCGGATCAATGGTGTCGAAAATTCCATCTACGCTCATGTTTGGGAGACCTTCTCTGGCCTTGTTATTGAAGTTGGCCGTGCTACAGTACGACTTTATTTTAGCCAACTAACAAAACTAAGCCCGATTACGTTAAATACCTGTTTTAAATAACACAAAGTTCTTACCAATGGTACAACATGAACTTTTAGCCTACTTTTGGGCCATCCTGAACATCCTCCCCTTCTTATTTACGTAATTCATAATGAACTTAAGTTTGAGAAAATATTTTCTTTTAATTAGTATCCATAGTTCTTTTCTAAGGAAAACAAACGCTTTATTAGTTGAAGTACTAAGACTTCGCGATATTATATCAATCGCTAAAAGTAAAATTATCTATTGAGTATTTCGCAGTAAGCTTCTTCCTTTAAATATTTTAGGGAAATTAAAATTCATTCTGTGGAAATAAACCTTAACCTTTTCATACTGCTTCAACAGATTATCCCTTAGTGGTATTTGTCTTTAAGCCTTTAGCACGATATTATTGTTATGAAAACCAACTATTGTTAAGATAATAACTAGATAAACTATCAAAATTTGGGTTTTACTAATTAGATATGATAAGGAAATTACAAGTAGGGGAGGGTGGGGGCTATTGGGACAAATTTTTTTCATTCTCTGTATTTCAGCAAAAATAAAAGAATTTTAATTTCTTTTTTACAAGCTCATAAACTGAACATTCATTTACTTAAAAAGTCAGTCAACAAAGACTATAACATTACCATATTTTGGTTGCGGAGCATTTTAAACAAACATGTAAATGTCCCATTAGCCCCCATATGTGGGGGCTAATGGGACAGGGTGCAGGGCTAATGGGACATGCTAAATGTTGCCGTAATAAAATATTAAAAAAATGGAAATTGAATGAGAAAATAACCATAAAATAAAATTTTAAAGCAAATACCATTTACATAATGTATACATAACGAAATTTTATTTTATAAAACAATTATATCCGATTGAAAGATGATATATCAAAGTTAAATCTCAAAATCGAAGATGCTCTCATAATTTTTGTTTAATCACTGGAAAGGATATTTTTATAACTAAATCTTTAGTTTGTATAACTAAATCTTCTACAATTTATCCCAAACTTGTCCTCTTTTTCTCGGTACAAGGACTTAAAAATCGTCTTTATCTTCAAATAGCTTACCATCGTTCGCCTTTTCATATAATTTTAACGAACATTTTCAGTTCATCGCCTTCTTTTCCAGAAATCAATAAAACGAATAAAAAATAGCTTGCTTCCTAGCAAAATTTACCAACAACAATTTATTTATCTTCACCAAGCTCTGTTCAGATGTAATTAATGAAATTGCAGGTGGAAATATGTCACCAATAAAGCTACTTGAACTTTCACTTATTATACGATGAAAAAAAAATCAAAAAGTTTAAAATTAAAGTTTAAAAAAGTTTTTGGCAACTTGACTGAATAAGATATTAGAGATTTATATAGATTCTTCGAGAGAAGCACACAAAGCTAGGTTTATGCGTGTCCCATTAGACCCCACTGTATCTGTCCCATTAGACCCCACAGTGTTGTTTTTTATAAATGACCCAACACAGAAGCACTTGTACTTCACCACTATATTTGACATATACTATCTTAATCTAGGATATTTTATCTATCTAAAACTGTAGTTTAATTCATAGAAAGTTTTTATTCAATACTTCAAAAGTGAAAAACAAGGTACACTTTTAATTAACTTTCAATTCTCCAAAACAACAATTCTTCTCTCTACTTCACCACATGCGTTTAATGGCTGATCTTTGGTTCTTAAAATGTGAAGTCTTACTGTTACTATGCTTTAGTGTAGAAAAATTTGTAAACAAGTATATTTTTCCTAGCTTTAGGGCCCTTGTCCCATTAGCCCTGCGTCCCAATAGCCCCCACTCTCCCCTACAATAAAAGTACAATACAAAGTTATGTAAATTTAAACGTATGACAAAGTACGAAAATGTTCGACGTTTTAAATACTTTAACGGTCGTATCCACCAGCCACGGGATCAACCTGGGACAGCCTAATCTAGTTTTATTCCTCGAACTGCTTGATCGTGTTTTAAATCGGCGTCTCTATCCACCAGCACAGGATTAGGTGTTCGGCAGACTATCTTCCGGAAGTTTTCTCTGATTGGCCAACTGCAATTTTAGTCTTTATTTGATTGGTTGGTTGGTATGATATAGGTGCATGTTTTTTTCCGTGTTGCTTTATTTGATAAACGTTGAATACGAGTTGTAAAAAACAAAATGAAATAAATGTTTATTTTTTTTTCACTTTGAAGAATTTTATTTCGTGGTTGCACCTCTCTGCTGGTTGCGTTTCAATTTGAAAATTGATTTTTTAGTTGCTTCGCGTGAAGGGGGTGTGCTTTTCTTTCTAATAGCCAATGAATAATATTTTGCAACACTTTTTTTAAAATATGTTTGGCTCAAAAAATTAGTCAATTTTATTAAGGGGTCATAGGAGTCTTAAAAATGTGCAAAGAAGGTACTACAAAGCAAAGTTTGATCTTTCATGTAATTTTTTAACTACTCAATATATAAGTATAATTTTTTTATATGTAATTCTACAAGATTTATTTAATATTAAACAAAATTTTAAATTTTATAAAACTTTAGCCAAAACTAAAATAAATGATATTAAACATAAAGCAATTTGAAAACATTGGGATTAGGCTTGCGCGGCAAATTTTGAGGTCAAAATTTAAAAAATGACAAAGAAAATGACTTTATATTGTACAAATAAGTACAAACAAAGACTTATACCTAAATTCTCAGCTCAATTTTAATTAGAAATTATTTTAAGAACTTTTTTCTAAAAAAATTAATAAAAAATTTGAAATTTGGATTTAAAGTTTTTTTCAAAATAATTTCTAAATAAAATTGAGCAGAGAATTTAGGTATAAGTCTTTGCTTGTACATATTTGTACAATATAAAGTCATTTTCTTGGTCTTTTTTTTTTTTGAATTTTGACCTCAAAATTTGCCGCGCAAGCCTAATCCCAATGTGTTAAAATAGCTTTATGTTTAATATAATTTATTTTAGTTTTGGCTAAAGCTCCATAAATTTTAAAATTTGTTTTATGTTAAATAAATCTTGTAGAATTACATAAAAAATTATACTTATATATTGAGTAGTTCAAAAATGACATGAAAGATCAAACTTTGTTTTGTAGTACCATCTTTGCTCATTTTTAAGACTCCTATGACCCCTTAATAAAAACGATCCAATACCACTGTTAAAATAAATTTTAAAAGGATTGTAGAAAATAGTGCGCAAAAAATCCTAAAGATGGGGCTAGTGCATGTGAAAATCTTCATTTTCAACGTTTTGATGCATCGTAATTTATTGTTTACAAAAGTTTATACTATTAAAAAAAAACATTTTGGTAAGCTTAAATATATATGTTGTTTTCACCTCAATTATATTTCGCCTTCCAATGTGTTCTAAATTTTCTATATCGTTTAACGGTTTAAATCTTCCTCATCATAAGACTCGTAGCAATCGGCCATCTTTTCTGTTCGCAAAACTGCTCGAACGTTATTGGTAGATGGAATGTAGTACCAGGTATAAACCACCTCGAGAGGTGGTTTATTCTCGAGCACCTAGTCTAGGATTAGTCTCGCGCTTACGTGCTGGTGGATACCGTTTTGCGGCTATTCCCGCACTAGAACCGGTTGAGAGAATAAACCGCGCCTAATCGTGGTTGGTGGATACGACCGTAAATGCACATTTAAGACTCTGTCGAAAAATGACACAGTTCACGAGAGAAAATGCATTTCATATTCTTTTTTTATTTTTCATGAAGAATTGTGCCTATAGTTGACTTTGCTTCCTATTGATTACATTTTAGTTTAATTCAGTTTTAACTTTTCTTAAAGTATTCGTAAACTACTACTTTTAACTTTAAAAAAAATGTTGGGTTACAGTTTCTACGGAATTGTTTTTATAAAAAGGTTTAACACTGAAAAGATTAGCATCATTAATCATGGTGACGCATTTCGCTACACGTCAGGTAACGAACACTACACTACTATATTCAGTTTAATCTATTCCAATTTTCCTATATCAAATAAATATAGTGAAAAATATCTACATTAAAGTTCAAAGAAAAGTCCCTGTAAATTTCAGATTCTTTAACCTTTTTTGATTTTAAGAGAAGACTCTGTTGCTCAAGCTTACTATTTTATCCCAACTTCCATTAAATACGATGCTGCATGCTAGCATTTCTTTTCCTGATTTAATGACTAATATCATCCATATTGCAAATACCACATGAAGATCCGTACAAAATACAGAACGACCAAATAGATACTTGAGCTTCCCAAAACCGAGACTATAAATAAGAAAACATAGATTTATTTCTATTTTTCAAATATATTTTTTTAAGTTGAATTTTGTCTCTTCGTCATCTTATATCACGTAGTTGGTAAAATATTTTTTTAAAAGGTTAAGGTTTTAGTTTACTGCATTTCAAAATTTACAGTGGAATCACGGTACGAAAAGTATGTATGCAAAATAAGTCGACACACACACAGGAAAACTTAGATAAAATTTAGTCTTTTATTGAATTAGTTACCTGAGAGCACTGAGTTATCGTCTGAAATCGACGATGTATGAAGACGGTATGCTCTCAAAAATGTCGAATGATGTCCAGCTCTCTCAGACTGACCAATCAGAAATTAGAATTTTTGCTATAAAGGTTTGAATTATTAAGTTTAAGTGAGGTTAAAAGTATAAGTTTTTGAGGGGTTTAAGTAAGGATATGTCACGTATAAATATTTTTATTTCGAATTTAGTTTAAAGAAGTGTACACAAAAAGGGTAACTTTGATTCACATAATTTAACACGTACATAATTTAAATGTAATAATTTCTAAAGTTTACAGCATTCCCGCAACTTAACTCTTTACTTAGAACTCATTCAAACAAAGCGTTTAACAAAAAATACTTATCTGACATTGAAACAAAGTAAACAAAAGAACATAATACGTAGAATACAACTGACAATAAGTTTTTTAAAAGGTTAAGGTTTTAGTTTACTGCATTTCAAAATTTACAGTGGAATCACGGTACGAAAAGTATGTATGCAAAATAAGTCGACACACACACAGGAAAACTTAGATAAAATTTAGTCTTTTATTGAATTAGTTACCTGAGAGCACTGAGTTATCGTCTGAAATCGACGATGTATGAAGACGGTATGCTCTCAAAAATGTCGAATGATGTCCAGCTCTCTCAGACTGACCAATCAGAAATTAGAATTTTTGCTATAAAGGTTTGAATTATTAAGTTTAAGTGAGGTTAAAAGTATAAGTTTTTGAGGGGTTTAAGTAAGGATATGTCACGTATAAATATTTTTATTTCGAATTTAGTTTAAAGAAGTGTACACAAAAAGGGTAACTTTGATTCACATAATTTAACACGTACATAATTTAAATGTAATAATTTCTAAAGTTTACAGCATTCCCGCAACTTAACTCTTTACTTAGAACTCATTCAAACAAAGCGTTTAACAAAAAATACTTATCTGACATTGAAACAAAGTAAACAAAAGAACATAATACGTAGAATACAACTGACAATAATAAGTAAAAAAAATAATTGTCCGAGTTTGCGATAGGGATTGTTTTCACAGTAATTCTACAAAGAGAAATCGGATAATTATTATATTTATGTTTCTATATTTCCTTTTCTTTTTTACTGCAAAACTGTGTTTTCGTACGATCCTACTGCTGAAATTGACACCAGAAAATAAATGGCATTGCGTTTAGTTTGTCTTATTACTTTTGGTTTTATATGGAAAAAATAGATTAATACATTGAAATATGATAGCTAGACAGTCTCAGTTTCAAACAAAATTACATCTCATTCGTTAAATATAGTAAAGTTTACCAGGGTAGCTGGTCAAATGGGTATAGTATTGGACTCAAAGTAAATCTAAAGGGAACAGAAAAACGTATCCCGCCTACTACCAATGTCATATTAAAGGGTTAAATTGCAGAAATATTTACTGTGTTCAGCTATAAATTCAACGATTATTAAGCATGTTCTAATATACTAAATTAATAGGGATTGTTTAAAATATTTCTAACTTGAAATTATTTTAAGAAACTTCTAACTAAGTTTTGAGATGCATTACTTTATGTTTCTATAGACAAATAAAATACCATATGGGCAGCGTTCAAAAATGTATTTAAGTATCGTTTTTATTGAAAAAACCGAACTCAAAAATATAATATAGATTCTTTAGATTTTATCCGGGTTCTAAAAATTCTAGGAGATATACTTATAATCCCCAAATCATCGATTTCTTGGTAATAACTGTATTAAGTTTTGCAAGTTGGTGAATTAAATGAGGGAGTTCCATTACATTATTCTATCACAAAATGTACATTGGATATCATATCCTTACCGAGCAACGTATTTATAGGTGATGCTATAAGTATCTTAGTTAGTATTGAATTATAAGTATTGTAATAAGAACAGTTCTTTATGTTTTTCTATGTAATTTAATCAATACTTTGATAGTTTTGACTGCGATTCATGGACGCGCCAAATTTAACAATATTTGATCACACGTATAAAAAAATACACAATGATGTTTCACGATTGCCAACCCTTTGAAATCTTATTTAAGATGCAATTGAATGCGCAAAATGATTAGGAAAATTATATACTAAAGTTTTAAAGAGTTTATATTTATATCACTTACTAATAATTTCATAGCTTTTATCATTAGCAAATTAGAAATCTTTTTTACGATTTTCGGATTATTTTATAAATTTAAATGAAAAAAAAACTTTTGCTGTTTAGTGTTAGCAATGGAGCGGAACCTTGAAGACATCACTTTAAAAAATTCCAGCCACTCCAACATTGATTAGATCTGTCCAATTTTTCATATTTGTCCAACACATGCCTCAGGCTATACAGACTTTATTAAACATGTAAATAAAATAAGTTATTAGAATAAAAATTATGCAACATTTCTTTAAATTCTAAAGTAAACATTAAGTCAGCAAGCCTCTAAATCCGTCTTTTAAGGTCCATTTATATTCCCATTCTCCAATTAATATTCTCTTTAATATTCGTTAGTATGAAGACTCAGATATTATGACTTAAGTATCAGTCATTAATGTTTCTTAATTATTAATATCCCCAGTAATGAATACTTCAGTTCTTTAGAGAAACTATCCCTGTATCATGTTACTCATTATCCCTTCCCAGGAATTGGGAGGTAACATAATCTAACCTAAAAATAAATTGAGTAGGTTTTGGGTTTTGTTGATTTGTTTAATCGCTAAATTTTTTTAGAAGAATGCATTTAGCTATTTAGATTTATTTTTAAAGTAATCATTACGACAGCAATCTTTAATTCCACCTTTAAAGAACTATTTATATTGTAGGACTTCAATTAAAGTAAATTTCTAGGTAAGATTCAGTTACCGCCCTTGTCTTACTAAAGAGGAATTCTGCTTAGAGTATGATGCAGTTTCTGGAGCATACTGAAACATTTATTACTTGTCAATTAATAAATTATAAAACTTTTGGGCCAAACTTGCAGATCATCTTGAAAGTTATGAAACAAAACTGATTATTTATTTACACGATTTTACTTTATTATAAGGGGTAAATTTATGAAATTAACTGAAATTTATATTATAATAATGTATTTTATAATTTTCGCTCACTAGTAATTTTTCAAACATAAAAAATTAAAGAAATATTATTAAAACCGTCAAAGTTATTTGGAAAAAAAAATTAGTTGGATATTTAGAAGCAAAAGGCAAGATCAAAAGATTGAGTTTTAGTTTTTAAGCAGATAATGAATATATTAATTTATTTAATGTAAATACATTACGTTGCCGAAATTATTTTTAAAAAAATTGTTCTGAAAAATTCTTTACCCTAAAAAACTAAATATTTTCAACGTAAGACCAAAATACAAATTAATGACTTGGTAAGGAATGTGCCGAGTAAAACTATTTTTTAATAAGTTTGGAAACATTTTTGTGCTCAACAAATTTTAGGAAAGCCTACATATTTAAAAATAAATGTCTTCAAAATATAGATTTTTTCTTTCGACTTGCCTTTTTATTAACAGTGTAAAAACCACAATATTTAAGTAACTTTACATCGACACTGTAGTAAGTCGACTGAACTCAAATATATGAAGAAAATTCTTTGGAAAGCTGTGTAACTGGGTGTAACGTTTCACAGTTTCCAAGTGCATTCGAAATCATAAATTTTGTTAAATCACAAATATTATGTAAAATGTTGAGGATTATAGCAAGCTGGCCTTGAGTAGTGAAAAAGCAACGTCTAGAATCAAAGGACTACAATGTTGATGCTTGCCTTATGACTTAATTTCATTTGGTATAAAACTAAAAATAGTTAAACCGAAATTTCCCTATATTATATTTTAACTATAATAAAAAGCAATTAAATTATGGAGGCAGTTTCAGTGCCACTCTTTTTACTTATTTTGCTATGTAACCTAAATCCGTTTTTGTTGGGTGATTAAGCTTCGGTGTAAGTTTACAATGCTTTATTGTTGAACCATTTTTTAGCTTTCTCATAGTTAAGACATTTTTTTTTGTAGTATAGTAACACGAAACTGTTGATAGTAGTATTAAAGTTAAACCCACAATTTCTTTTAATTTCTTTTGCTTCCACATAATGTAGGGGATCGATTACTTTTGTCTTTTAAGTTATTTTTTTCCAAATATTTTTCAGAATTTTTTTATTCTTAGTTTGTTAGCCTGCATCCTGATCTATTAGCTTACCTTGGTATATGGGTATATGTTGAAAAGCTTTTTAATGCATTTTTTTATATAAAAATACAGCTGGTACTCTAAATTTGATTTAAAATACTCTGGCAATTTGATCCGATGTTCAGTTTGAGCTGATGAGGAATAAAATATTTTCAATTTAAAAATATTATTTTTTAATTATTCCTATTAACTGAAAAAAGGTAAATAATTAACAGTTATTTTTATGACTGCTGTATTCAGTTATAGCCTTTTAGAATATAAAACAAAATATCGGTTAAAAGATTTAAAAAGAAATATAGAGTAATGTTGTGCACTTTGAACTATGAAGGTAAAAGCAGAAAGAGCCGCCGAGGTGGCGCAATCGTTAGGACTCTTACCTTTTTAGCTGCTGGGGTCGGTTTAAATCCCGGTCAGGCATGGATGTTTGTGACCGGCAAAAAATGTTGTTATTTGTCTATGTGTTATTCATTTCTTTGTGACTGTAAAAATGCCTTCTGTGTCTGTCCCACTTGACGAAAGCTGATAAGCGGTTCTCGGAACAAGCACACAAGCTGGAATATATATGTACCGTACCATACCATAGCAGAAAGTTTTGAAATGATGTCCTCAACCATGACTTGTTTCGCACACTTTTAATTAAATTAATGAACAATATTCTATGATTTAATGATGTGTTTGTTTCTCATTGACTTTTAACTAAGCATTCGCTTGCATCGTAATTTAGCACAAATGTGTAGTTCATAGTGAAATTACTACTTATGAACTTTCAGAGTTCAAAATGATTTATTATTTGAATTATCTAAAAAAACAATCTCCCTTTTACCCATATCCGATTATAACTTTTCCTTACGTTATTCTTCTTTTCCCGTAATATAAGAATAATAATAAAGAAAAAAAACATTTACTCTTACAATCCAAATAAAAACAAAGTTAGTGTCGCCTATTATGCATCCACATAAACCTATGAACAATCTGATTATTTTGAGGTGATTAAATGTGCCCCTATGGCTTAGTGATCCAATATAATTTTATTTCAATGAAATATTTTCAATTATTTATGTATATATACTTAAAGTTAATTTGTACATTACAAATTAAGGCTTGCAATGAGTGCTTTCAATTGAATATCAATCACTATCTATAATTTACACTATCATAATCTTTTTACTTACCAATCAGCCGGCCCGCCGGCGCAGTGGTTAGTGTTCTAGCCTCTGGAGCTGCTGGCGAATCCCGTTAAAGGCATGGATGTTTGTGTTTGTCAATAAATGTTGTTATTTGTCTATGTGTTTGTGTCGTCCGTCTTTGTTTGTCTCTTGTGACTGTTTCTTCTGGCGAGCTGGATAATGGGCTATAAAGCCTACACTCTCCCTTCTAGAGGGCGCAATCACTGTCATTTGTCATACTTACTAATCAACTAATCAAAACTCGAAATTCGACATTTTTCTTTAACCTTTTCCAACCTGAGCTACACATTGTGAGGGTATAAAAGGGAATGTTTAAGCTCTTCAAAAATATGGATATTCACGCAGGTGACTCCTATCAGTCGTTTATTTGTATAAAGAATCAGTTATAATCTTAAGGAGTTGCTAGCATTGATGATGTTTGATGCATCTTTTTCGATAAAACTATTAACATTTAGTTACATGGCCTTGAATCAGTGCCATCTGAAAGGGTACACTCTTAAATCAAAAGAGTGAAATCCACTCCAGTTGGATAAGTGCATTTTCGACACTGGAAAGGAGTGAATATTAACTCATACTGAGTTAAAATCACTCGTTTGGAGTGATCATGTTGGATGTTTAACACACAAAGGATCCACTCCTTTCGGGGAAGTGCATTTTCAAGATTGGAGGAGTGAAAATTACTCAGATTGAGTTAAATTCGCTCGTTTGTTTTAAGAGTGCAGTATAGTGTTAAAATGTATTTATGTTTTTCTCTTTCAAAATTTGTTCAAATAATGGGGCATTATACCACTATTTTTTGGTGCCACAATTATTACCTTCTGCTTACATTAAAATTATTCACGATGATCCATTGTGACCCCTTTTCAACTATTGTAAAATAGACATACAGTTAATACTATAAAATCTATTTAATAATAATTTTTAAAAAATGAAATTCTTGGAAATTGTTGGCATAACCGTTGTCATGCAAATTACGAGGCGTTGCGTTGTCTCGCTGCGGCGCTGCCCATGATGTCATGGACTATATTTGATTCGGACAGCATCGCAGTGGGCGTTGCTGACGTAGCACCCAGTACTATTATATAAGCTTTGTCTTTAGTTAACTTGTGTGATGACTGTTTATGAAATATTCTTTGATGGTTATCAGATTATTACTGTCAAATATAAGATTGAATATTATAACTTTAAATCTTTCTGCCGTGTTAATGCTTAGTGATGATATTTTATATACTTTGAAAAACGAGCTGATTTTTCTGGATCAATAAATTAAAAGTTTTTGAACTCTGGCTTATTTCATTCCACTGCGCGAATATAACCGAATATCGGTTATGGGCCTTAAGCCCACGTGGAAATAAGCTGCTCGTTTTCTTCGAAGGGGGCCGCATCCGCGGTGTTTCTACATCCAGCTTGAACTGTGTTTTATGACAGTCAACATCACGTAAACATGGAGTCTCATTGCGACCGCATTGAGAGATTGAACGGCCAGAATTGGTCGACTTGGCGGGATGACGCCGAAGTTCTACTGATGGAACGTGGTCTCTGGGGATTTGTATCCGGGACCGAACCAGCCTTGGGAGAGTCTGCCACAGCTAAGGAGAAGCTAGACTTCAATCTTCGAAAAGACCGTGCATTTTCAACGATATATTTGTCTGTGGAGCCTAATCTTCGGATCCTTATCTCCTCGACTACCGACGGAAAAGAAGCCTGGCTGAAACTGAAAGATCATTTCAAGCCGCACTCAAGGGCTCGAGTCATCAACCTACTAGATACATTCTTCTCGTGCAAATTTCAGCCCGGTGAAGACATCGGACTATTTGCAGCGCGACTTCAAAAGATTGTGATGGAATTGAAGGATGTTGGACATCCACTTGACGATTTGTATCAAGGATTTCAACTCATCAGGTACTTACCTTCTAACTTTCAAAATATTGTGCAATCTACTTATCGTTGGGAAGATAAAAACTTTAAGTTTGATAAAATATTGTCGGACTTGCTTACGGAAGAAAGTAGACTTAGTCAGTGTAAAAATGATCTTGAAAATAATACTAGTGCTATTAGTGTTTATAATTCAGTAACTAAAAATGTAAATAATAAATCTAAGTCTAAACCTACTCAAAAGACTTGTTTTCGATGCCATAAACGTGGTCACATAATGGCCGATTGTAAAATTGTAAAATCAAAGTTTAATGATGACTATAAGAAACCAGTTAATAACTTTTGCAAACTTAATAATTCTTTTCACCTTGAGGCATCAGTTAGTCACGTTAGTGAACCTTCGGACAACGAGTCATGGGTCTTTGACACTGCGGCCTCGTCGCATTTTTGCAATAATCTCGATCTGTTTTGTGATTATGAACCCTTAAAGGATGTTAAAATGTCTTTAGCTATAGGTGATATAGATAGTCCCGTTGAATGTGTTGGAACAGTCCAGTTCTATGTCACGCTTAACAATAACACCCAAACTGTAACCCTTAATAATGTAATGTATTCCCCAAAACTTAGGAGAAATTTAATTTCTGGTTCTGTTGTGGAAAAGGCAGGTGGTTCTTTTGAAGGGGAAAATGGAAAACTGTGGGTTTATAATAAAATTGGTGAAAAACTATTTTTTGCAAAACGAATTAATAGTTTATATTATTTCAGACCGCATGGGTATGTAACCAGTAAGGACCCACAGGCATCTAGTGAAAATGCTTATAACTGTTCAACTAAAAGTGTTAATAAAAGCGATCTTAATCTTTGGCATAAAAGGTTTTGTCATATTAATAACGACTACATCACTCATACTAGTAAGAATTCAAGTGTAAATGGTTTACCAGATTTAAAGAATTCTTGTAGTGATGAGTGCGTTAATTGTAAATTGGCAAAGTCGAAAAGAGTTTCATTTAAGGCTATTTCTAAGATAAGGTCAGCCAAACCACTTGAACTATTGCATATGGATGTCTGTGGCCCTCTTCCGGTTACCTCCTATGACAGTAAAAGGTATTTTCTGTCAATAACTGACGACTTTTCCCGGAAAGTTGTAACTTATCCTATGAAAAATAAGTCTGAAGTTTATGATATATTCACAAGATTTCTTACGAGGGCAGAACGGTTTCTAAACTTAAAAGTGCTAAGTGTTAGAACTGATAATGGACTTGAATTCTGCCACAATGAATTTAATAATTTCCTGGAAAAACAAGGCATAAAAGCCGAAAGAACGAACGTATATTCTCCTGAACAGAATGGGGTAAGTGAGCGTTTTAACTTAACAGCCCTGGACAATGTGAAAAGTATGTTAAATGATAGTAATCTCGACCAAAAGTTTTGGACAGAAGCTTTAATGTGCTTCACCTACGCGTGGAACAGAGTGTGTCATAAAACAAAAGATAAAACCCCGTTCGAACTCTATTCTGGTAGAAAACCTAGCGTGTCTCATTTAAAGGCTTTTGGCAGTTTAGCTTACGTCGGCGTTCCTAAAGCACTGCGGAGAAAGTTAGACATCTAAGAGAGAGATCTAAAGTGGGAATAATGATGGGATATGCCCAAAACACTAAGGGATATCGTATTTGGTTACAAGACGAATATAAGATAATTGAAACTATTAACGTTAAGTTTAATGAAAATGTTAGTGGTGTGGAAGCTGTCCTGGGCCAAAAAGTCAATGCTCCTAAAAACTACGTCTCATTTAAAAGCTACTCCTCTGCAAGTGAATCAGATACCGAAGAGGTTACCCAAAATCAAACGCCATGTGAAGAAATACCATGGGTTCGATGTGTACGTAGGAAGGCCGATAATACTAAAAACGATATTTACTATAGTATTGATGGTACGAGAACTCGTTTTAAGTCATACAATGACATCGAAAAATATTGTGGTTCTAAGAACATTAATTTTAAGAAAGAACTGTTTAATTTTAGTAGTAAGAATAGCTCGCCGGGAAAAATCACATCCGACCAAACTATTGTCGAAACACCAGACGATAGCTCTGATTCGAATAACGACTCTAACCCTGAAGCGAATCACGTAGAAATAAAAATACCTAAAAATTACAAAGAAACTTTAACGTCTTCTGAATCCTTTAAATGGCAAAAGGCCATGGAGGAAGAGTTAGAGGTAATGAAAGACCGAGAAGTTTGGAGTATAGTCCCCCCTCCCAAAAATAAAAAGGTTCTTGGATCTAAGTGGGTATATACTGTTAAGAAAAACGAAAATAACGAAATTGTTAGGTATAAAGCACGGCTAGTTGCACAGGGCTTTAGCCAAAGAAAATTTGAATCCTACGACGAAGTATTTAGCCCGGTGGTTAATTTTTCTGTTATAAGATTGTTTTTTGCTATTCTAGAATGTATGTGTAATTGGTTGCATTGTCAATTAGACATTAAGTGTGCTTATTTGTATGCTCCGCTAACAGAGGAGGTATTTATGAACCAGCCTCAAGGTTTCTCTGATCCTGAAAGAAAAGACTATGTTTGTAGTCTAAATAAGGCTATTTACGGCTTGCACCAAAGCGGCCGTGAGTGGTTTTTTGAGTTTGATCGTGTATTGGAATCTTTATGTTTTAAACGTTTAAATTGGTGTAATTGTGCCTATATATTAGACAATGATATAATATTACTTGTATATGTTGATGATGTAATAGTCTTCAGTAAAAATCAAACTAAACTCGATTCTGTGATATCTCTTATAAATAGTAAATTTGATGTAAAAATATTAGGTAAAACTAAGACTTTTAGGCGTAGATTTTGTTCAAGAACATGGGATATTGTATATTCATCAGCAAGAATACATTGAAAAAGTGTTAGAAAGATTTTCTGAATTTAATTGTCCAATTTCGTCTCTACCCATTCCAAAAGGTGTGGTCTTATCTAAAAGAGACTGCCCTTCAACTGAAGACGAAATTCTAGAAATGAATCGTTTACCTTACCGAAGTATTATTGGTTGTTTATCATATGTTTCAAATCGTACCAGACCTGACATTGCATATGCCGTGAATTTATTATCCCAATTTCAGGAAAATCCTGGAATAGTTCACTGGAACACTTTATTAAAACTTTTGGGATATTTAAGTTTCACTAAAAATTTAAAATTGGATTTATCTGGTGTGTCAAATTTAGATATTAACTGTTTCAGCGACTCGGACTTTGCAGCAAACCGTGACGACAGGGTTTCCATTGGTGGGATAATTCTGTTACTAGATAGAGCTCCAATTTTCTGGAGAGTTTTCAAACAAATGTGCGTAGCGTTATCCACCATGGAAGCCGAATACGTCACAATGACTGAAGCATCAAAAGAATTGATGTGGTTTAGAAACATAATTGAAGAGTGTTATAACTTGGGTTTGCAGCAATTGTCTTTAAAGAATTGTTTTCTATTTTCAGATAACCAAGCTTCTATGAACTTCTCAAACTCGCCGATCGAAAACTACAGGACTAAGCATATTGATATTCGTTATCATTTTCTTCGAAATTTAATTTTTGATAAACAGTTTAATTTATCACATGTGAGCAGCAAAAATAATGTGGCTGATATTTTTACGAAGCCTGTATCAAAAGGCGAGATTGAGAAATTCTCTAATCACGTATTTGTTAAAGAATAATTTACTTTAAAGTGTATTTTCAATGTCTTTAGATGTATTTTAAATTTAAGATTTTTTTTGGATTTGCATATTCAATTTAATAATTTGCATATTCAATTTAAATAAAGACAAAATACGTCTCATTATGAAAGGTTATTTAATATAAAACGTATAAAATTGTATATCCAAATCGTTATAGCATTGTTTGAAAGAAAATTTTAACAAATAATCCTGTATAATTTTAACCTGGGCGTCAATTGAGTAGGGTTATATAACAGTAAAAGATATACATAATTCAATAAGAACTAAGTATTTGTGTTGCAAAAAAACATAAAATCTAATTCTTTATAGAATAATTTAGCAAAAATCAAAATGTAATGCTACGATTATTTATAACAAAAATAATGTTATATAATAAAGTTAATAAATATTACCAAAAATAATTTATATCAATATTTAATCATTGTAGTTTGTAAAATTAACTTGTAATGTTATATAACGTATAATAACATATTTAACAAAGTGTAACGGATTATGCAAATCAATTAAATGGCCGGAAAATGTCCAAAACTATCCATATATTACACAGATAGGAAACCATTAGGAAATACCAGAGCCACCATAACCGACCAGAACTATCAATACTCTCTTCACGTAATATTATAACTAGAACTTCACGTATATTAAATTGACTCTTGAGTTGGTAACTTTCTAGGAAAACTCTTTCTTGGTATCGGTTAAGAAAAGATTCATTCCTTAGGAAAATATATTTTGAGAACTTCAGAAATCACCAACTCATTTTATTTCTAAAACTTAATAAGTTTGGACTATTATTTAGCAATTGACAATCTAATATAAATTAGTAAGCTGATAAACGGAATGGGCATTTAAAATATTTTAATTTTATCATAAGATATATATGTTCTTATTTTAAAATATAATGTTTATCAACGCACAAAAGTAAACCTTACACTTACTTAGCATTAGATTTGAAAAAGCGATAAAAAGGAATAACAAAATATTAAAAAAATATATATCATAACTATATTTGGAACACTTGCTAATCCTTAACTGAAATTTCATTTTTTAGTGTAATTTTCTACTCAATTGTTAAATCTGATAAATTTGGATAAATTTGGAATTTTAAAAAATAAAATCAATGTCAAACAACCTTTTAAATTGTTTAATTTTATCTCCAATATGTTATTTTTTATAACAATTTTAAATAAAAAATGTCTCAATAAAATGTATTATGACTCACCTTTCAAATATAACAATCTATGTGTCCATCAGATAAAAAAGCATAAAAGCTTTCCAAGGCGATGAAATCTAATTTGGGACTTACTTATGATGATGACTTTTATTTTGAAAAAAATGGTAGAAATAAAGAACAACCAAAACCGCGATGTGTAATTTTTACTAGTAGCTTGTAAAGGTGCATACGACAAGTTCTAAAGGTGGTTAATACAGCTTAAAAGCTTCTCGTAGTCAATTAACTTTTTTTGTAGAGACTTTTAATTTTTCCATTGCTTTTTGTGCTTAGTTGTATTTACGAAAAGATCTGATAATATACATGTTAATTGTTGTACACTAAATCAAATATTCAAATATAAATTGCTTTTAAAGTTTATGTTTAAATTTTCAATGGACATTTTACACGTATTGAGTGGCAACAGTTCCAAGTGATTGAAAATAAGGAATCGATTAGTTAATCAATGTAGTGGGCCGAGCTTTCCGTATCAAACCACTAATAAAATCCTGAAATGATTTACGTCAAGTAAAACAAGGAAATTACACATATCGTTCAAACAATTTAATCGATATAAATCTTCTGGTCTAACCATATAAAACTGAATAAAAGTTTTTATTTACGTCATCAATATAACTTAATAAAAAAACGAAGCAAAAAAGGTTTTTTTATACATAGTATAATATATCTTCATTTGAAAAAAAAAGGCTAAAGCGTTCTTTTATTAGAAAATATTCATTAATTTAATTCTCAGATAATTCACACCATTCTCACATTCTCATTTCATTCGTAATGATAGAACCAGTTCCAGTGTCCAAACATTAATATTAAAACTATTATTAATTTCGTTTTTTTTTTTTTTTGTTCGTTGAATGGAGCATCGGGAAATTTTCGTTATGAATAATTTTGGCTCTAATCGGATACAGACAGTACATAGTACAGTACTAGTATCACACTAATATGTGTGATAGTGATAGTGCACTTAGTGATATCACACTAAGTGTATAGTATCACACTAATGGTCATATTAAAAGACCTTAGTAAGACCAATAGTGCTATATGTAAGTTAATGCTGGACAATGAATAAATCAGATGAAGACAAATTACTGGTTTTTGAGAAGAATTTTTGGAGCGATAAAGGAAACGAAGTTTGGAGAATAATGTTCAATCATGAACTACAATTTAAATACAGGGAGCCAAACTTAGTAAAAGTCATTTAAGTATCGTAACTAAGATGGTTCGGACATTTATATGGATATGCCGATGAAAATCCGACTAAAAATAACATTTCAAAACTCAGTAGGAAACAGAAAAAGAGTTAGGCCCCGGACAAGGTGTATGAACAATATAGAAAAAAAACTTTGGATAATTGTATGCCATTGGCGTCTAATAGGTCAAGATGATCTAAGCTTGTTGAGAAAGCCTTGTCCGGGAATCGGCTATAGAGCTAAAGAAGAAGAATAGAAGAATACGAATTTACACTGGAATCAATTAAAGTATAGAAAATCTAACGAAATTTAATTATTTAATGAATTATAACGCTTTCTTAATTTTAAACATACTCTAGTCTAGCTATTTTGATAATAAAATACATTTATTGATGCAAAACAAATAGCATATTTTCCCTTCTTCATTGGAAACCAAAACTATATTCAAAAATTTCTTCATTTCATCTTAATTTATACAGTTAGTGTTTTAGAGCCTTTGCATTCAGTTTCAAATTTTAAACATACTATTCTATTGGAAGTTTTTTAAAAATGGCTAAATAATAGTTAATCCGTTCTGTTATATATTTCTTATCAAATGAAAATATATTACATTCTATTTTTTACTTTAAAGCCCTAATGTGAAAGCCAAAAATATAATTAAAAAAAATTGTAATTCTTTGTCATGCCTTGAATTATAAATTATAAACTTTTGTCTTAAAACGTATGAGTTTGAGACTCTCATTTGCGGTTAAAAACACTAAAATCTAATGGAAACCTAATATAATAATCCATAAAAAGTTAATGGATCAAAGATTTCTAACTGAATTTTGCTCTTAATCTTCGTTATAGAATTTTAAAATAAATCGATACATATGACATGATGGAAAATAACAAAAAAAAATTATATTACTTTGGCATTTGCAAGGAAACGCGTTATTTTACGGAAAAAGGTAGAACATATTTTGTCACTCCATAAGTCCACAAAAATAACTATGATAATAATAATAATAACAATGAGACAATGACAATGACTACAACAACAATAAAAATAACAACAACACTACTACTACTACTACTACTACTACTACTACTACTACTACTACTACTACTACTACTACTACTAATACTACTACTAATACTAATACTAATAATACTACTACTAATAATAATGATAATACTAATGATACTAATACTAATACTACTAATATTATTATTATTTATTATATATATTACAAAATCGATAACAGATATGCAGCATGTTTATTTTATAAATGTCCAATTGTAGCATAAAAGTATCAACATTTCTTGTCATTTAGTAGCACAGCAAATAAGCTAAAATAACGTATATTGTAAAAACTATAACTGTACTGTTTCATATTTAAACTAATATCTGGTTAGTTGTTGGTATATACATAATCCGGTTTGTGTGCTTGATTAGAGACCCACTTATTAACCTTCTTGAAGTAAGACAGACACAGACAGAATTTTTACTGAGAAACAGAGAGAAATTACACCCAGGGCGTAAGCGGGAATCGAACCCGCACCCGCTACAGCGAGAAGACTGCTAGCGTAATGCTCTGCCATATAACCATTGGGTCATCCCGACCCCAATTACCTGGTGTGGAATCACATTACATGTTTATTTTACATTAAATCAGTTTGCGACCTGTGAGTAATCCTATAAATCAATGGCAAATTTTAATGAATATTGTAATAGGGGAGAAAAGAAATAGCATAGTTTGCCTGAAAGAAATTCTCGCCTGTTGAACGAAAGCATAAGCATCAACACCATAATTGGCAAATAACAATTTTAATAAGCCATATAAGAAATACCAGTTAAAATTAAATTAAATTGAAACAAAGATAACAAGACTTATTTTTAAAACATACAGCAGACCGAAAACGCCGCCCGCGGCTTTGCTTCTGCTGGTCCGGCCAAGAGTGAGTGCGTTCGCATTTTCCGGGCTTGTTGTGGTTTCCTCCCACTCACTCTTTCTTCACTTCGCTGAGTTTAAGCAACTACGGTGGTGGCCGAAGAATCTGCACTAGAGCTGCCAACATTCGCAGTCCGGCTGTGTTCACATCCTGGTTTAATGCCGACGCCACAGGAGCCCCCCACCAGCGACAGCGAAATTTCAGCCATATCTTGGATTGAAACGTACCGTTCTCCCTGACCGGGTTACTACCGGAGTACGTCTTGGTTGCGGCGACTTTAAAGATGAAGGAGGAGGATCAACAGGAGGGTGCGCGGCAGGAGAGTGTTGCTGCTTCCATGGAGCTTCGGCCAAACCCCCTGATTGGCAAACTTCCTCCGCTGCCATAAAAGCCGGCTTGAGCCGCTCAAGATGAATGAAAACCTCCCGGTTACCTCTCAAGATCCTGTAGCCCATCTCTCCACGACTAATGATCTTGAAAGGGCCTTCATACGGAGGTTGCAGGCTTTTTTTTACTCCTTCCACCCGAAGAAAAACGTGGCTGCACCTTGCCAACTCTTTGCTTACGACTGTTTTGCTGTTGTTGTGCGTTCTCTGCCCCACCGGGTGAAGATTTCTCATAGATTCACGAAGCTGGTCAATGAACGTTGCCGAATCTTGATTGCTTTTTGCCGGGCAAAGGAATTCACCCGGAATCCGGATGGTCGAGCCATAAACCATCTCTGCAGTTGTAGCGCCAAGGTCCTCTTTAAACGCCGTTCGGAAACCCAGAAGAATCGTGGGAAGGATCGAACTCCACTTGTTGGTTCCATGAGCTCGAATGGCAGCTTTCAATTGTCGATGAAATCGCTCTACCTGCCCATTTCCTGCAGGATGGTAAGGAGTCGTTCGCAGTCGTGCCGTTCCCAAGAAATTGGTGAGAGCTTGGTAGAGGGAGGACTCGAACTGGGTACCTTGGTCTGTGGTGAGTCTTAGCGGTACCCCAAAACGGGCTATCCATCCGGAGTAGAAGGCTTTTGCGACGGACTCTGCGGAAATTTCCACCAACGGAATTGCCTCTGGCCATTTCGAAAACCTGTCCACGCAAGTCAAACAGTACCGGAACCCTTCAGAAGGAGGTAGAGGTCCGACCAAATCGCAATGCACATGCTCGAATCTGGAGTTTGGTGGAACAAAACTACCGAGGACGGGTCGTGTATGTCTGGAAACCTTTGATCTCTGGCATGGCAGACAGCAGCGGGCCCAAGATGAAATGTCCGACCTCATGGATGGCCAAACATACCTTTCACTGACTAACCTCAGCGACGCTCGAGCCCCTGGATGCGACAGAGAATGCAGGCGCAGAAAAACTTCTCTTCGAAATGACTCCGGGACAAAAGGCCTTATATGCTCAGTAGAAACATCGCAATACAAAGTGACAGGAGGCTGTCCTACTGGCAAAGCTTGTAATTTCAACGAAGTTGTTAACTTTCCTGCCAAGATATCTTGTAGCTCTAGGTCCTGTCTCTGCTTCTCGGCCATTTCTTTTAAGTCAAACACGGATGGAGTGTCGATAGTATCCAACTGGATTCGTGAAAGAGCATCCGCTACTACGTTATCCGAGCCTTTTAGATGTCGTATATCCGTCGTGAACTGCCCAATAAAATCCAACTGGCGCAACTGACGTGGAGAGCACTTATCTTCCTTCTGCCGAAAGGCAAACGTGAGTGGCTTGTGATCAGAGTAAACGGCAAACGCGCGTCCTTCAACCATATGCCTGAAATGCTTTATGGCCATGTACGCTGCCAAGAGCTCACGATCGTATGCACTGTACTTTGTTTGGGCCGGAGACAACTTTTTGGAGAAAAACGCAAGGGGTTGCCAACCTTGTGCAACTTGTTGATGCAAGGCTGCACCGACAGCCAAATCCGATGCATCTACCACCAGCGCGATTGGAGCACCATTTACTGGGTGGCACAACACTGCTGCATTTGCCAAATCGGTCTTGGATCTCTCGAACGCTGACTTTGCCTCCTCAGTCCACTCTATAGGCCTCTTATCATTTCTTCTCGCCCCCTGTAGGTAAGCATTTAGAGGAGCCTGCGTGCTAGCCGCATGAGGAAGAAAGCGACGGTAAAAGTTGATAATGGACAGAAAACGACGTAGCTCCTTGACAGTGCTGGGTCTAGGAAAGTCTGTGATGGCCTTCACCTTATCTGCTAGAGGCCTTATTCCTTCGGAAGATATCGTGTGCCCAAGGAACTTCACTTGGGGTTCTCCCAGTACACACTTTGAAGCGTTAAGCCTGACCCCGAATTCTTCAAACCGCTGGAACACCTCTTTCAAGTGTTGTTGGTGTTGAAGGGAATCCTCGGATGCGACCAGAACATCGTCAAAGTACGGCACACAAAACTCCAGACCATAGAGGACTTGATTGATAAAGCGTTGGAAGGTTGAAGCTGCATTCGAAAGACCAAACGGCATGCATAAAAATTCAAACAGCCCAAAAGGAGTAGTCACAGCCGTTTTCGGGATGTCTTCCTCCTGGACAGGAATTTGAAAATATGCCTTCTCTAAGTCCAGCGTCGAGAAAATGCTTTTTCCCTCCAAGACTTGCATACAGTCCTGTATATGGGGTACCGGGTACCTATCCGGAATGGTTACTCCATTCAATGCTCGAAAATCTCCACACGGCCGCCAATCACCATTGCTCTTGGGAACCATGTGTAGAGGTGAGGCCCAGGAGCTTTTTGACGGACGGCAAACACCAGCGCTGACGAGATACTGGAACTCTTTCTTTGCAGCCTTCAGTTTATCTGGTGGGAGACGTCTGGGCCTAGCAAAAACAGGCGGACCCCTTGTTTGGATGCAGTGTTTCACGTTGTGCTTGATGGGGCGTGGTGCGGCTACAGCCTCTGTGAGCGAAGGAAAACGGGATAAAAGCTTGTGAAATTCTGTGTCACCAACCACTGTCTTCACTCCAGCTACTTCTACTGCTGCCACAACTCCTTTCGCATGCATCTTCGTTAGGGGATCCAACAACCTTCTGTTGCGAATGTCCACGAGAAGACCAAAGTGGCGCAAAAAGTCGGCTCCGATTATGGCCTGAGTAACCTCGGCGATTACGAAAGGCCAATGAAATTCTCTACGTAATCCGAGATCCAGCCGAAGTAGCTTCTTACCAAAGGTTTTTATCTTCGAACCATTTGCCGCAAACAAGACCAGCTCTCCTGGGGGCAATCCGTTTTTGTAGCACGAGCGTGGAACAACGGAAATGTCAGCACCCGTGTCCACAAGGTATCGAGCTGACGTAGACCTGTCGGATAAGGAGAGACGCGGTTAATTTCCAGAATCCGGTGCTTCTGTCGCCAAAGGATTTGGCGTATTTTGTAGCAAGCGATAAACAATTTTATTTGGTGATACGGCGAAAAATCTTTTCGTCCAATTGTCGGCGCTGGTTATACTTGCCCGGAATTGTGGGTAAGAAGCCCGGATGATGTGCGCGCACAATGGAATTATTTTGTTCTTAATTGATTTTTTCGTCCAACTAACGACGCTGTTGATACTTGCGAGCGATGAATTGTGGGTAAAGTTGCTCGCGCATCGTAATCGCGGTTACAGTTACTGTGAATATCTGGTTTTGGTTATTATATTTCGGTTATTTTTTTATTCTGAATATTTTGTCGATTCGAAGAGGGCCGGTCGGCTAGCTGCCGGGGGCCCCAAACAAAATGTTATGCTTTCAACAGACTCTTCAATACTGCCTGATGTTGGATACTGATGTTTTTTAGAGAAAAAAAAATTGCCCGGGGCCCCAAACGGGTATTTAGGCTTTCAATGGGCCCTACAGTACTGCCCGATGTTGGATACTGATGTTTTTTTAGAGAAAAAAAATTGCCCGGGGCCCCAAACGGGTGCGTACTGGATTGCCACTCTAGCGTAGCTCTAAAGCGACGAAATTTAAAACGAAACTAAACTGAGTACGGGATAGCCACTTGTGTAGCTTTAGTACAGCGTTAATTCAAACCAAAGTGGATTGCCAATCGTGCAGCTCTATTGCGCCGTTAATTCCAACTAGACTGGATGTTTGTGTTCGACCCGGGAGAAAAAAATGACTTCTAACTCTCTCGTAGCTTTCCGCGATCCATTAACCTTAGAGATCAGTGAAAGAAACTAGGGTTGCATCGGCGTAAAGGAATCTGGCAATGTTAAAGTTCGCGAATTTCGCCAAGAATTTGTTGTTTTTCGACAAGCGCCAAGCTGCACCGAATTCTGGAAATTTACCAGAGACGCTGTACCTCCGTCATGCCGTCACCCCCATCAGCAAGTGACGGCTGGGCTAGTTTTCCGTTCGGAAGGTGCATGGTTGTTTGCAACTCCGGGCTTTTGCACCAAATCGTCTATGATACCAGCAGACTTCGAAACCTTGATCCACTCGGCTGTTACTAGCAGAGCGCTGGCGGAAGGATCTTCTATTATCTCTGGAACTGGGCCTGGATCTCGACTCCAAGCGGTCCAGCCGTGAAGAAATCTCCTGCAGCATTTCCTTTACAGGGTCTTCTGTCGATGCCTGGTTAACGACTTCTATGGTGGAATTTCCGGAGACTGCCATAACCCCGTCAGCTATCTCTGCCAACCGGTCCAGCTTTTCATTGGAAATGGCGAGGATTTGTTGAACCTGCGTAGGAAGGCGTTGCAAGAACAAACTCTTGAGCAGTTCCTCACTGACTCTAGTACCAGCCTTGCCACGCATCTCCAGAAGTAAACGTGATGGTTTACGGTCGCCAAGCTGTAAACCAGAGACCAGCTCACGTAATTTCTGCTCCTCTGTACAAGCATACTGGCTAGTAAGACGTTTTTTCAAAGCCGAATACGGCGATTGCAGTGGTGGTTGCATAACTATATCACAGACAACCTGTAGCTCCTCCGGCTGCAACACTGAGATCACATGATGAAATTTTGTCTCTTCAGCACTTATCCCCGCCAAAGTAAACTGGCTTTCCATCTGTTGAAACCAAACCTCTGGGTTTGCTCGCCAAAAGGGAGGTGCTTTTACGGATACTCGTGCCACCGCCATGCCCGCCGCTGGAACCTCGTTACCGTCTCCAAGCATAGCTGGTTTCCACCAAGTTGTGCAGAAAAAAAATACAACAGCAGCAGGGTTCGGTTGCAGGAAAAAATGAAAGTTCACTCGATCATTAAGCAGCCGGCGAATAAGCGTACGTCAGCATGTAATGCGGTTCAATAAAGTTCTGAGTCCTAAGTCACCATTTGTTGAACGAAAGCATAAGCATCAACACCATAATTGGCAAATAACAATTTTAATAAGCCATATAAGAAATACCAGTTAAAATTAAATTAAATTGAAACAAAGATAACAAGACTTATTTTTAAAACATACAGCAGACCGAAAACGCCGCCCGCGGCTTTGCTTCTGCTGGTCCGGCCAAGAGTGAGTGCGTTCGCATTTTCCGGGCTTGTTGTGGTTTCCTCCCACTCACTCTTTCTTCACTTCGCTGAGTTTAAGCAACTACGGTGGTGGCCGAAGAATCTGCACTAGAGCTGCCAACATTCGCAGTCCGGCTGTGTTCACATCCTGGTTTAATGCCGACGCCACATCGCCAATATCCTAATTCATTATCTTAAAGTTAGTATGACAAATGATTGTTGAAAAACGGGACTTGGCTATTAATATCTCAGGAAAGAAGGGCAAATTTGCAGTGATATAGAGACGGAGTTAGTATCTTTTTATGATTAAATATAGAATTTAGCGCAGATGCATCATAAAGTATTTTCAAAATTTGTTATTTATGCAGTTTGAAGGATTTCAATCACAAGTCGGCGAGTTTATCAAAATATTCCATTTCTATAATTCACTGACTTTAAATTCAACAATAAATGCTATGGCTCAATCATTGTATAATACACAAATAACTTATGCATTGTATCGTGTTAAAATATAATTCATATTAAAATAACGTGGACAATAAAGCTAATACTTGAATACAGTATATTTAAATTTTTCGAAATATACAATGTCTGCGTTTGGAGTTAGTATCAAATCGTATAAGTATTTTAGATTGCTTGAATATAATATATATTAAAATATCGTGATTCAGGACGTTCGTGAAATACTTGAATACTAAGAATTATTTAAAAAAAATCATAATATACAATGCCAGTGTGTGGAATCTATAGAAATATTACATGTCATTTTTGTATAATTATGACTTATATTGATTTCATATTACCTACATTACAATGTATTTTCAATGTTTCAGATAATTGCCCATTATTTTAGACAGAAATTGTGAAATATAAATGCTTTACACAATAATGGAATTTTACAATAAGGTTTAAATATTTTTTTGTAAAGCAATTAAGATACATTTTGGGCTTTTCTCAAGCTTAATATTACATTACGCTCAATATTCTCAATGTTCAACTCAAAAACTCAATGTTCAAATCAAAAACTCAATAGTTCATAAAAATGAAATGAATGCTTGAATGTCATCGACGATAATATAAACCAAATAGTGCTTAATATTTAAATCTTCTTTTACCATTATATTTAGTTATATGTAGTTAGTAGTGATATGAAAATAGTAAACAATCTAAATTAAAGGACATTGAAATAACAATGGATGATGTATATCGCAGCATTTTTATAAAAGACATTATTTATAAAAGTGTCTGCATTTCTATTCATCAGAAATAGAAGATTGAAAATCTATCCTACAGTCTCTAGCGTCAGAAATAGAATACATATTTTGTTATCTCTAAGGTTTTATAAAAAAAACTTATTCGTTTTTACTTATATATCCTATATTATATCCTATATTATTATATTATATATTCCTTATATTATATCCTATATTATATATAATAATAATTAGAAGATAATCTAGAAAACTGGTTACAGTGGCTATTTTTCCTTAATTAATTTAGGATTCTATCAATAAAAATAATTGCACCAATCCTTACCAATATAAGATAAGAAAAAATAATTTGTATCCGAACAGTTATTACAACACCTTATATAGCTTCAGAGTTATAAAATCGATGAAGCTAAGTAATAAAGAAACTACCATATTCCGTCGAAATGTTTTATTTACAACTTTCTTATGGATTATTGTGGCCAATAGTTATTTATGTGACAACTTATCAATATTACTGTTGCGGCAATTAAATGATTTATTATTTATCTGTATCTATAATTAGATCCTTATGAACCATGGTATCAGTCTTACTGAATTAAAAAGTTCGACATTCTTAAAAAAAATCATAAATGTTATGCAATGAAAGTAAAAATTATGTAGAAATGCTCTTACACCACTCGTACAAAAATATGAAGCAAAATTTTAAATTCAAAATAATTTATTAAAATGGTTTTAACTTTGTATTAGAGTGGCATAATCGCATGGGTAATTTCCTTCACTATGGTTTATGATAATTTGATTTTTCTAAGGTGTTAATAGTCCTTAGTTCGAGTTTAAGTTGTTAAACACTGTTTTTAATATTTATTAATCTAAATATAAAACAGTACAGAAACTATATTTTTACACCAACTTTTGTGCATACTTTTTTGTAGTGTGCAGCAAGTAATTTTATTTTTTTTAATTAATGAAGTACTTCATTCAAGATGTGGAATAATAAACGAACCTCTAGAATCAAAAATTTATTAACAACGTTAACTTGGCCTCTTTTTTTAACCATAAATTTAAGATTTCGAAGTCAGTAAATGATTTCCTTGCCTTTACGAAAAAATATAGCAAGTTTGTAGGAATATTGATTCTGAACTTAGATTTTTTTAAACTAACAAAAAAGTATATAAAAACATTCTAATGTTTGCTTTAACTTTTAAGTTGAAAGCAGTAAAAATATAAGTATCATGTTTATATTAAGAAAGTTTTGAGTATTTTACACATAGAAAAAGGATAATTTTAATCAATGTCTTAAGCGTAATTTTATGGTCACCCAATCATGCTTGAAATTGAATACCCCAAATAAAAATGTTTTGTTAGTTCAATTATTGTTGTCTTAAGGTTCAGTCTTTTTTTTTGTAACTTTAGAAGGGATATTTAAACTGAAAACTACTTTGGTCTCTTTTCAGTTTAGTAGTTAAATGTCTTTTTTAAATGTAAAAGTTTACTACGATTTAACGTTAAATTTAGCACATGCGGGTTAGTTGGAAATCTTTTTTTATGAGTAGTAAAATTGACTTATAATGTCATAATGAAAAACTGAACCGTTTCTTAAACACAATATTTTACAAAAATGCCTATTTAAAAGAATTTTTACTTTAAACTAACGAAAAAGCATTTGAATACAAACGCTTGGTTTATGCATGTCAAAATAAAATATAGGTTTAAGAAAGACGAATAGTGATTTTTATTTATTCATGATTAGGGTATTAGAATGCCAAATACAAAGGACCTAGAGAGCGTAACAGCTTTAGTATGAAAATCAGTTTTTTTTTCCGAGATAATAAGGTTTTTGTTTTTACGTTTTTTTTTCACTGAAAAATTAAAAAAAATAACTAAACTCCATTGTATTATTTTTGCATTGTTTCAAAATATTTCCTCATAGGGAGCCATCTGACTTTCAGATAATCCTTTAAATATCTGAAATCACAGTCGGTAATGAGTTATAGCTTTTAAGACCCAATGTCACACATATTGAGTAGCATACCTCATTTTTGAACCTCGTCGCTTTAGAGGAATACATCTAACTGGGTTGCCCGTTAAGAAAGAAATTGTTTTATTCACAGTAAAAACGTGGATTAAAGTGTTCATTATCAAGCTTTCAGATGAACTGTCCAAGTTCGACAAGAAAGGAACCTTTTATTAAGTTGCAGAATTTTACCCAATTACGTGCTACAATATGTTGATAAGATTCTATTTATAGAATAAATCCCTGAATTCGTAGCGGTGTTTAAATATACACGTCGTCTCTTCACCTGATTGAAATTATAAATTACGACCTTCGTCATCAATACCCCTCGTGTAGCTTTAATGTGCCGATAAATCAAACTAAACAAGTTGTTTTGACTTAAATGCACGCAAAAGAAGAGTTGGTTGGTAGACATACATATTCAGGTTTGTGTGCTTGGTCAGAGACCCGCTTATGAACCTTCGTCAAATAAGATGGAAACTACACACTTACACACACAAGTGACAGATGCTGCCCTCTATCATCGCCATCTCCGCAATTTAGACATGTCCCTGAAGGGGAGGGAAATAGTCTTCAGGGACATGTACCCCTTCGAAACTGACCCATAACCGCCCACAAGACCCACAGATTTAACGAGCACGTACTCCGCATATACTCGGTGGGTCTTCAGTGGTATCTGAGGATTCGATCTCGGGACATTCCGATTTCGTAAACGAGGCCTGAACCACTTGGCTACCCACGGCCCCAAAAGAAGAGTTGATCTTGTTTAACTCAAAGATTATTTATTGGTATATCAACTTTCATCCGACTAAATGAACTAAAAACGTAAATATTTATACTATAATTTTATGTTTTTATTATCCGGGATTTAAAGGCATTAAAAGACATCATGTCATTAAATTAAGTAGAAATTGAACCATAAATAGTATGAGTTTATACATGCACAATTGAACAATTTAGTGTTTACAGCTTTTAGAAATTCGCACAAACAGATATACAAATCGATAGATACCATAGAAAACATTACTTACGCTAAAATAAAAATAAACACCTTATCTTGATAAAATTATCATTAATTATAACCGGCCCATTTGCAAATTAGTATTTGTTCATACTAAAATCACAGTTTGTAAATCAAATATACTATTAATTACTTACGCAAGTCTTAGCAATATCTGGAATAATCGAAAAATTTATTGTTCGCAAGCATTTTTTTTCCATTCAAGAGAAAAATGCCTTTTTTTTCCAGAACACGATTTATCATTATTTGATGTCGCACACAATTTCCTAATATAAAGCATTGATTTGAAAATTCCGCTTTTCTTTCATTTAGATGATGATGAGAAATTAAATGGGAAAAGCCCTCCTTAATCGCTTTGTTTTCGTGTTTTTTCATGCAATTGATGAAATGAAAATTGCTTTGCAATAGTTCGAAAATTACCATTAAAAGAACTTTGCATGATTTTCATAATCTCCGGGATAAAGTTTGGAATTGACATGGGTATGCTTTTATGTTCATTTATTTTATAAAGTAGGGGATTTATTTTAATGCAAATCATTAGTAGAAAGGATTTGGTTAATTTTTATATTTAGGATTAGTTTGATTTTCTTATAGTATAAAATGCATTTTTAACGTAGAAAAAAATCCAAAATAAATATTCTGAAATATCTAAATTGAATAAACAGTTTTTTTTAAACGGAGTGATTAAAATTTGTCCAGAAGACAGTAATTTTTTATTTCCTTTTTGACCTATTAAGTTCTCAAGTAAATTATTAACACCAGTGACTTTGAATAAATCGCTGCAGAGCTTAGAGGTAAACTGTAAATCTATAAATATGCTGTAAATAACGTTACTTTTCTCCAGACAAGTAAAAATAATAATTTAACATCCTTTTCAATAATTATCTTTAAATTAATGCATATGCTTACTCAACAAGCAAAAGTTGATGAAAGTGAAAAAAATATTAGCACCATATCGCCAAGAAATTTTTTAGACAATATGAGAAAATAAGCCATATACTATAGTTTTTCATTTATGAAATAGATATGCGTTTAAGGGGGGCATATTAAAAATTAAGGAATAGAAATACGCAGTGGAATGGTTTTTCGTATTCAATTGGCAAGTAAAATTTTAGGAGCAATAGCCTTCTAGGAGCAATAGCCCATTATAAAGGGCTAATGCCTGCCGTGCCCAATCGAACTTTCGTTGACCTAGAAGTATATGTCCCGGCAAGGTGGTCAGCCTCACACGGAACCCTTAGTGTTTAGTTCCCAAGCATGCTTGGTACCCGCTTTATCGACTCACTCAAGGACGAAAGGATGGGTCAACTTCGCCCAATTCGGGATTCGATACCCGGACCTGTGGCTTGGCAATGCGAAGCACTACCACTAAGCCACTGGGCTTCAATGTATTTCTAACACAGCATTATTGTGCATTTTTTTTTTCAGTTAACCTTTTTTTTCAACGTTCAGTAAATAAGAAATTTTACACTTGTTTGAGTTTCAAAAAGGAACAAAAGAGTGTTTATAAAGCTAATGTGCTTAAAATTCAATATTTGCTTTTTTACACTCTTCAATGAAACCTGAAGAACCAGACGAAGTGTAAAACTATAGACATGTATAAATAAAATATTTAAAAAAATAATTAATGTTATTCCAAGGATCGAATGCATAAATATGAAATTTGTAAATATTTATTCTTAATTCTTGAAATAGAAAAAATATTTTCATTCCCTGCCATAATAAATTCAAGCTCAGATTTTTTAATAAAATATTTTTTAATATTTTTAACTAAACTTCTTAGTTATAATTTTGAAAAAGCAGGTATGAAACTCACAAAAACATGAAGCCAAACAAAATTTACCAGTAATTGATTTGGTTAATTTTTCTCATCGACTTCTATTTAATCTTCATTCCCTCCAATCGTCGTTTCATCCAGGAAAAGTAAGTAATTATCGTAAAACATGGGAAGGCCCTCCGTGGAAGGTGCTTGGATACTACCTAGATAGTGTTTTAATGTTCCCCCAATACATTAAATATTTAACTTAGTTTTCTTCGATACCTGTTTTTAAGAAATATTTATTGAGGAAAGAATTGGGAATCTAAGAACAATTAAATATCACATTTTCGTATATTTAAACAAAAATAATTAGTTTAGTTTTTTTTTAAGCATAAAAATTATTGCTTACTTGTTTTTACAATGCAGAACTTGCTTGTTCTTAAAGACCAAACAAAAATAACGTTGATTTATCAATAAAAACTTTTTAAACGTTTAATGAGATTCTTGGCTTTCATTAGAGTAATATTTGGTTTTTACCTTCAAGGAACCCAGCCAAAAAATTCTGCAGAATTGCTTCAAAAAAATGGGAATGTATATTGCAAATTAAGGAATATATATGTGCAGTGGAATAGTTTTTCGTATTCAATTGGCAAGTAAAATTTTAAATTAATCCACGACTACTTAAAACAAACATTATTTAATGATTAACAGGTAATCATAATTATTTTTTAAAGAAAAAATATATTATTGACTTATGTGAACAGTATTTAAAAGCTTTCATTTTTTCGAAAAATTATTAAATCATATTTTATAAATACTTTAAATATTTCATTGAATTTCATTTTGGGTGCTAAGCATATGTCCAGGTAAGATGGTCAGCCTGACACGGTACCTCCAGTGTTTAGTTCCCAAGCTTGCTTGGTACCCACTTTATCGACCCACTTAAGGGACAAAAGTATGGGTCAACTTCGCCCAATTCGAGATTCGATCCCCGGACTTGTGGCGTGGCAATGCGAAGCACTACCACTAAGCCACTAGTCCGGGCACTACCAAGCAAGGGTAGGCACTACCACAAGTATTTCTAACCCAACATTATTATGCAGTTTTTTTATTTTTTTATTTTCAATTAACCTTTTTTCAACGTGCAGTAAATAAGAAAATTCACACTTGCTTGAGTTTCAACAAGGAACAAAAGAGTGTTTATAGAGCTAATGTGCTTAAAATTCAATATTTGCATTTTTGCACTCTTCAATGAAACCTAAAGAACTAATCGTTGTGTAGAGCTATAGACATGTATAAATAATTAATATTATTCCAATTAACGAATATATAAAAATTAAATATGTAAATATTTATTCTCAATTATTAAAATTTAAAAAAAAAAACATTCCCTGCTATAATAATTTCAAGCTCAGTTATTTTAATTAAATATTTTTTTCATATTTTTCAACTAAACTTCTTAGTTATAATTTTTAAAAGACAAGTATGAAACTCACAAAACCATGCAGACCAAACAAAATTTACCAGTAATTGATTTGGTTAATTTTTCTCATCGACTTCTATTTCACCTTCATTCCCTCCAATCGCCGTTTTATCCAGGAAAAGTAAGTAATTATCGTAAAACATGGGAAGGTCCTCCGTGGAAGGTGCTTGTGGATACTACCTAGATAGTGTTTTAATGTTCCCCCAATACATTAAATATTTAACTTAGTTTTCTCTGATACCTGTTTTTAAGAAATATTTTTGAGGAAACAATTGGGAATCTAAGAACAATTAAGTATCACATTTTCGTAGTTCATTTCCACAAAATTTACTATTGTAGTTTTTTTTACAGCATTAAAAATTTATTGCTAATGTGTTTTTACAATTTTGTACTTACGCTTCTTCTTAATGACAAACAATTTTGTAGATTTATCAATAACAGCATTTTCAAATGTTTAATAAAGTTACAGCATTAAAAATTTATTGCTAATGTGTTTTTACAATTTTGTACTTACGCTTCTTTTTAATGACTACATTAAATATTTAACTTAGTTTTCTCTGATACCTGTTTTTAAGAAATATTTTTGAGGAAACAATTGGGAATCTAAGAACAATTATATCACATTTTCGTAGTTCATTTCCACAAAATTTACTATTGTAGTTTTTTTTACAGCATTAAAAATTTATTGCTAATGTGTTTTTACAATTTTGTACTTACGCTTCTTCTTAATGACAAACAATTTTGTAGATTTATCAATAACAGCATTTTCAAATGTTTAATAAAGTTACAGCATTAAAAATTTATTGCTAATGTGTTTTTACAATTTTGTACTTACGCTTCTTTTTAATGACAAAAAATTTTGTAGATTTATCAATAACAGCATTTTCAAATGTTTAATAAAGTTCTAGACTTCGATTAGAGTAAAATTTTGTTTTTACCTTCAAGAAATACTTGATATTTTATTTAATTTAAAAGTGTGCCATTAAGGTCATTATTTTACATTTGTTAAGTTTCTGACGGCTCAGACTGGAACAATTAAAACTGTTTCGTTTACATTTAAATTAAACTCTTGTAAATTTTTATTGAGCTTCAGAAAAGTGTGCCCCCAAACGTTCTGGAACCTTTCTGTACTACCTTTCTTCGCAAACGTTTTAAAGGGGCTCGGATGGCCAAGTAGTTTGAACCATTACGCCAGCAGTCTGCGTGCTGTAACGGGTGCAGGTTCGATTCCCACCCTTTCCCTGTATGTACTTTTCTCTGTGACAGAAAAAATTCTTTCTGTGTATGGTCACACAATTGACGAAGGCTTATATAAGCGGGTGTCTGTTCTAGCACACAAGCCGGAATACATTGTTGCCGATAATTGTACCTACCTCTACCCCAACGTTATAAAGTTTTCCGATAGCCTTTTGAGCTCGGAAATATATTTATATAGATTTGCCTGTAAAAATAAGAAGTAAGAGTTCTTAGTAAATAAGAAGTAAAATAGAGAGAAAATAAGAAGTAAATTCATATACACTACAAGTACATTTTCAGCATATTTTGTGAGCTTTTAGTTTTATTTTATTTCCTGTGAATTTTTTGGTGCTAAATAAATAAATGAAATAGAAAATAAAATTAAAATCAGAATCTTATTATTATTAAATAACAATAATTAACATTTTCATGATATCTTGTAAAGTTACACAGAAGAATAATTTTAATCTTCCCTAGGATCTTAAAAAAGATAATTGATGAACATAAAAAAAAATCCCACTACGTCAAATCTCTTATTATATATTTTTTTAGAATATGACTTTTTTGGAGGGGGCAAGTTCGCCAAGCACTGCGACCTCAAGACTATTGTACTCAACCCCAGAAATGACGCTAGTACAAGAGACCTACATAGAAAGAGACGACACAAACGCATAGGCAAATAACAACATTTATTGAAGGACACAAACATCCATGCCTTACCGGCAAAGGCTAGCTGCCTAACCGTTGTGCTACCATGTCGGTCTTTTTCGGAATAACAACATCCGTCAGCACATGCTACCGAAATCTACTCCAACTACTATCAACAGTTATTAGAAGAGAAGAAATGCTTATGTTAGCTGGGATTCGATCCATCTGCTGAAGGGCCGCTGTTGATTCGCTCGAGCAAATGACGGTGACGCTCAAATAAGTGTTGGTCACAGGCTTTTATTTGTGTCTATTGCTGCCCGGCGTGGTTTTATGGACATCTAGAATGGCTGCTTTGACGCACTCAACCAAGAGTTTTTCTTCTTATTTGTGCATGATAAGTGGTGTTTAAAGGACTGAAAAGTTAGGAGCATTAGATGAATTAGGTTTTTGTTTAAATTTGAGTGGGATTAGGGTTTAGTTTAAATTTGCTGATTGGAAGTGGTGGAAATGGAAGAAGTAATTTAAATGTTTTATTTGGTAATGAAAGGAGTCTTCTTTAAAATTAAGTTTAGTAATTGTATAGTTCATCATACACATAAGGTTGAATTACACTGAAGTCAAAATAACTATTATAATCATATATATGTGAATAAAGGTTTACTTGAAACTTGATTCGCCCGAGCAAATGACGGTGGCGCTCAAATAAGTGTTGGTCACAGGCTTTTATTTGTGTCTATTGCTGCCCGGCGTGGTTTTATGGACATCTAGAATGGCTGCTTTGACGCACTTAACCAAGAGTTTTTCTTCTTATTTGTGCATGATAAAGTAATGTTTATAGGACGGAAAAGTTAGGAGCATAAGATGAATTAGGTTTTTGTTTAAGTATGTGTGAGGGTTTAGTTTAAATTTGCTGATTGGAAGTGGTGAAAATGGAAGTCTATTTAAATGTTTTATTTGGTAATGAAAGGAGTTTTCTTTAAAATAAAATTTAGTAATGAACGTATAGTTCATCATACATAAGGTTGAATTACACTGAAGTCCCAAAATAACTGGTATAGGCATATAAATATATATATATATATGAATAAAGGTTTACTTGAAACTTGATTCGCACAAGCAAATGACGGTGACGCTCAAATAAGTGTTGGTCACAGGCTTTTATTTGTGTCTATTGCTGCCCGGCGTGGTTTTATGGACATCTAGAATGGCTGCTTTGACGCTCTTCAACCAAGAGTTTTTCTTCTTATTTTTGCATGATAAAGTGGTGTTTAAAGGACTGAAAAGTTAGGAGCATTAGATGAATTAGGGTTTAGTTTAAATTTGCTGATTGTAAGTGGTGGAAATGGAAGTCTATTTAAATGTTTTATTTGGTAATGAAAGGAGTCTTCTTTAAAATAAAGTTTAGTAGTTAGTGTACAGTTGCCGCCTCGATGGCACACTCGTTAGGATTCTAGCCTTTGGAGCTGCTGAGGTCGGGTTCGAATCCCGGTCAGGCATGGATGTTTGTGACTGTCAATAAATGTTGTTATTTGTCTATGTGTTTGTGTCGTCTCTTTCTTTGTGTGTCTCTTGTGCTTGTGTCATTTCTGGGGCTTAGTACAATAGACTTATAGTCGCAGTGCTTGGCGATCTTGCCCCCCACCAAGAAAGTCATAAAGTCATAAGTCATAGTGTATAGTTCATCATACATAAGGCTGAATTACACTGATGAGTCAAAATAACTATTATAGGCATATATATATGAATAAAGGTTTACTTGAAACTTGATTCTCCCGAGCAAATGACGGTGACGCTCAAATAAGTGTTGGTCACAGGCTTTTATTTGTGTCTATTGCTGCCCGGCGTGGTTTTATGGACACCTAGAATGGCTGCTTTGACGCTCTTCAACCAAGAGTTTTTCTTCTTATTTTTGCATGATAAAGTGGTGTTTAAAAGACTGAAAAGTTAGGAGCATTAGATGAATTAGGTTTTTGTTTAAGTATGTGTGAGGGTTTAGTTTAAATTTGCTGATTGGAAGTGGTGAAAATGGAAGTTTATTTAAATGTTTTATTTGGTAATGAAATGAGTCTTCTTTAAAATAAAGTTTAGTAATTGACGTATAGTTCATCATATGTAAGGTTGAATTACACTGAAGACCCAAAATAACTGGTATAGGCATACATCTGCGAATAAATGTGTATAAAACTAATCGAATTTCGTCGCCATGTTCAGCAGCGTCTATGTGCGGCTATCATGGAAAGTTATAAAAATTGAAGGGATTTTGAAAGTATCGGGAGTTGAGAAATGGAATTACATATCCATGAATCTCCGAGGTGGAGATGAATTTTGGATTTTCATTTGCGACAATTACACGAATGTACCATGAATATCGATAAAAAAGTAAAAAATCTAATCCATTGACAACTAATCACTAAATGTGATCATGAAAGTGTCGTAAGTGAAAATCCAAAATTCATCTCCACCTCGGAGACGCATGGAATTAGAATTCCATTTTTCAACCCCTGATACTTTCAAAATCCGTCCAATTTCCATAATCTGTCGTGATGGCAGCACATAGACGGTGCTGAACTTGCTGCTGAGCGACGAACTTGGTCGATTGGTTTTAGACACCTTTACTCGCGTATGCCTATACCAGTTATTTTGGCTCGTCAGTATATATATATTCAACGGAATGTTTTAAGAAACTAAAATTTTGATTTCGAAATTTATGTACTTGTGCACTTTAAAGTTTTCAACGACAATTTAATAACATTGATATTTTAGCAACATATATATTGCATACATTTTATAATTTAATCCTTATTTCTTATTCCAATATTACCAAAATGGTAGTTAAATAAAGGAGTCACTTAAAAAAATACTGGCACCTAGAATCTTGATACTGTACTTTTAGCTAAAAGTTTAATACGTTTTTCATGTTTTAAACCGTTTATGTATTTTAAAATTTAAAAAAAAAATATGGATTTAGTCGTGAATTACGAATGGAAAGTTTTTCACTCGATAAAAATTGTAGAGTTCTGTTTTTGAATGCATTTATCACTGTCAAAAGAGACAAAACTCATACATGGAAATGAAAAATGGAAGGAGGAATAAAAGCTTTTGAATTACCCCTGTAAGAATTCAATAACACCAGAGGTTAATCCAACAATGCCGCCCCGGTAGCACAATGGTTAGGGAGCTAGCTTCTGGAGCCGTATATATCAAGTATACGAAATATATCAAGTTTAATAATTTTTGTCCGTCGTCGATGATTCTTTTTTTTTTTTCTCTTTTTTTTACACAAGTCTGTGTTTGTTTTTTTTTTTTTTATTATCGATCATGGAGCTTAAGGGGTCGGGCTCGAATCCCGGTAAACCATGGATGTATGTGTCCGTCAATAAATGTTGATATTTGTCTAAGTTTTTGTGTCGTCTTTTTCTATGTTTGTCTCTTGTGCCTCTGTCCTTTCTGGGGTTAAGTACAATTGACTTGAGGTCGCAGTGTTTGGCGAACTTGTTAGCCTCCCAAGAAAGTCATAAGTTATAATCCAACACTGCATAAATTATCTGGAGAATTTCTTAAAAGAAATTCATTTGATGTAAACAAATGCAAGTCGATTGGAAAGTATTTAATTATAATCATTAATAAATAAATACTGATGATAAGTATATAGAATTTAATTCCATCTAACTGTAGTGTTAGTCACAATTTAAGATTAAATTAAAAGTTTTTTTAAATTTGAAAAATAAATCAAATTGAATAAAACACGTTACTTTATTTAGTTTCAATAAGTGTAGATCAGCTATATCTCCTATTTTTTTTAATTAATGATAAAAGTTTTAGTGATAAACACTTTTTACACATGTGAATTACACTACAGAAAGAATAATTTTGCATGAATTAGCCAGAATAATAAAAAAAAAATTATTGCAACATTTTTCAAGTCATTATAAAAATACATTATCAAGGTAAAGAATTACTTATTCAGTTTGATTTTTTTAAGGAAATTGACCTATGAAAAGTATAAAATGGATGTGGAAAATTTAGATACATTTAATTTGTTAAAAATGTGATTATGTACTTCTGTTGCACAAAATGTAAATAGTTAGTGAGAAAATTAGTAATAATGCCATATTATTGTATAGTTTTACAAAGTTTAAGAAGTTATATATGTCTTTTTTTGACTTTTGAAATTAAATAATTTGCAAGAGCTTTCAGAAAATTACCGAGAATGATTATTTTTTCCAAAGATTTTTATGCGATTATTGATGAGTTGTTTGAATGTTGATATAAAAGTTTAAAAACTTAATTCACAAAAAGGCTGGATAATAAGCCCATTAGCTTCCATCATTTCAAATTCGTCTCAAAACAGATTAAAACCACTTTCGATATAATTCTATCGTTTCTTAAGTGCTTTTTAATTTTAAATTATTTTAAACTGCCGTATTGAATTTCTTGCAAAGTATACTGTCAGTGAATAAAAGCAAACTATAATTTTTTATTGTTTATTTTTGGAGGGTTTTTTGGAGCAATTTTTTTTGACGAAGTAAGCATATTATAAATCTCAAATGTTGCTTAATATAAATATTTTGAAATCTATTCTGGTAAGGGTTTAGCTTGAAAGTTTTAAAAATGTTTCAGTGTTTATGGTAATGCATACTTTTGCTATGACTATAATTATTTAATGTGTTCTACATTTATAAACCAAAGGATAAGTATCATTTAAAATATCTGGATATAGGATTTTAACACGGATATAGATAAACATTAATACTAAATTATGCATTATAAGTACTTTATAACCGTAAAATATAAATCAATGTATTAAAAGTAACCGTTTTGGGTGTGACAGAAATTTAGCCGCTGAGAAACGAAATAACGTTATTGTGTTTTCTTTCGTTATTGTGTTACACTTTTTTTCAGCATATTTGTCAATTTTTTTTATTCTATAAATAGGAGTTTTTTAAATTTATGTCATGGATGTTTATTGGCAAAAATATTCATCGATTTTTGTTAACTAAAAACAAGTTTCATAAATATTGTCGAAGAGGACATAGCGACCAAATGAATGCTAATCAAGATTTTCGGACAAACGGATTTAAAGAACACGCTTTCGACAAAAACTTGGTGAGTCTTTGAGGACATCAGATATCGGTCGCCAATAGCCCTCGTGTAGCTCTAGTGCGACGATAATTCAAACCAAACCAAACATCAGATGTCGAACCCACACTATAAGAAAATCCTGTTAGAAAATGGAATTTTTCTATTATTTTTCTACAGAAAAACTTCCTTTCATAAAACTACTGAAATGTACTGTAAAATTACTTCTCAGTTTGTATAAAGACACTATTTCTCTTGAAGCAGATAAAATTTATAACTACTGATACATAATGCACATATTTATAACAGATTATTTCTATTGTGACTGAAAAAAGAACATTTTAAATATACAAACTCCATGCGTGGTCGGAATAGTGTAGAAGTCAAAGAGCGTAACTTTAATGCAGATAACAAGGAATCGTATGTACAATGGGAAAATAGTTCGCTTTTCTATTTAACATACCCAACATTACAGAAAATATCTGTTATGTACGAATATTTTTGTATGGCTTTGTTACCGAAAAAGATATGTCAATATTTTTGAGGCAATTTGCCACAAAGTTTTTGTAATATAACAGTATATTTTTTTATAGAGTAGAGACTTTTATATTGAATACAATTCTTTATACCTTTAATGTAAGTTTTTCAGCAACACACATTATTAAAAAAAATAATAGATTTTAAGTTCTTTCTAAATTTCAAATTTGAGAAGTAAGGAGAACAAATTTATAATCATATGCTACAGAAATATACTTTCAAAAAACTTAAATTAAAATTTCATTATCATGCAGTGAAAACAAGTTAACATTTCTGTCAATTTGCTTATCAACGAGAAAGTTATCCATTTGACTACCACGGCTGCAAAGTTCATTAATTACGCTGTAACGTTCCTGGTATAGCCATGAAACCTTTGCAGTGCATTAATCATAGATTACGTTAATTTTGCAATGTAACTTTCACAATACTCTAACCGTGTTGCTAATGGTGGGTGGGGCACGTTAAATATGTCGTGGTCACAAAGTTCTCCATGTTCCCTTACATCTGATCTCTCTGTTCCATACATCCAAATTAATACCTCTGGGGGTACCAGATCAGGGGATTATCGGCCATTGATCTGGATCAAAATTGCGATATGTGAGGGATAATGGATGAGTGAAAGGGACCTTTCTGTAAAACGGATGTGTCCAGCTGACGAGCAAAAGTCGGACTTCCTCCCTTGTGGCACTCAATAAAAACGGAAGCCGCCCCATTTCGCCTTAAAATCAGGTAGTTCTCTACTCCGTACTCAATTACAGAGTGGCATTAGAAACAATAACAAGAACACAACAATGCTCTATTTTTAGATGTTTAGGATATTAAAAACATAAATCAAATGCTTGACCAAATTATTTATAAACGCAATTTGCCACTTTACCTAATAATCCAAACATGACCCTTAACAAATACACATAAGAAACTTTACATTAAAGTTGAAAACATTCAACCTTAATTGAATGACAGTAAATGAAATACTTTTATAACAAGCTTTTGCAAGGTGCAAAATTGAGTAAATATCAGGGGAGGTCTTATAATTTCGTCCAACTCCGCATGTGGCTTTATTGATTACTGTTTCTTAAAAGACATTTTAATAAAAGGGCGTGTTCATATATTTTAACTTTCTTGCATATGATCCGGCGTCATGACGCAGAAAAGTCAGAAGTTCATTTTCACGTCAAGATTTACATATTATTCAATTTAATTTCACGGACTAGCGAAAATTGAAGAAGACTGCTGGTTGTCCTTTATATATCCGATGTACAAGGTAATGCGTAGGCAATTTTTGGACTTGAAGGTTAAGCTAAAGTAATATAAAAATGATTTATACATAAAGTTACACCATAGAAAACTCTAAGATTGAATTATTATTTCGCGAACATGATATTTTTCTTAAAAAATGTTGTGTTTTAACTCAATTTTTTGTCAAAATCACATGCCTGTATTATGATTCAATGATTTATACTTACAGTTACATGATAGTAAAAAAAATTCAGATTGAATTTTTATTGAGTGAACATATGAAATGAAAATTCTTCTGGGAGAGACAAGGAATTATTCTTACTGCAAGAACTGCACAGAGAAATAACTCACACCAAAACATATCTATGAATGCCCAGGTATTACTGCAGATATCCTGAAACTCGGCTTGTTACTGGATAAAGATCTGCTGCAGCATACCGTCTACTGAGGCACTGATAAGCTGGCGGCTTTGGTTCTTCGGACCTTTGAAAATATCTAGAACTTTTTACAATCCATAGGCACGGCATCATCATTAAGTGATCATGAATTTTTTTGAAAAATGCTATGTTTTAAATGAAATTTTTTGTCAAACTCAGTTGACAATATTACAATTAAAGGAAATCTTGGTATATAGAAATATTAATCACTCAGGTTACAGTTACTATACTCAATTTAGAGAATAATTTCTGTGATATTTTTCTCTCGTATACTTCAGGATTAAGTTAGTTAAATTCTATATTTTTTAAGCAGTCTACAAAATAAATTTGTTATACAGCTGATTTTTCTTTACTGCAAGCAAATGTTTAAAACATATGTAACACTTTACCCAATATCCATACTTTTTTTTCATTATGTGTAAGTATTTGAGTTCTTTAAATTCTGATGTCAATCTGAGAAAAAAAAAGTCTCATATATTTGCAGCATTGACATTTTTAAATAGTTATATCAATTTGATATGCCGTTATTTTCATTTGAATCCATTATTATCCATTAATACCAAGACTGACGTGGCGAAGAAGCATCTTGGAGGAGCGAGACCATCTTGGTTGGCCAAGCTGGGCAGTTGCCAGGGAGGCCGCACTGAGCCGGAGGAACTGGACTTCAAATTGGCCGCCCTCTCAGCGCTATATAAGTGATCGGCAAAAACAATAAAAAAATTGTATCAGATTATAAATTTTATTATAGGCGATAAAAAAGGGTGAACATTTAAAGCGACACTTCTTTATATTCGGAGTTGTGAGAATTTACAATATAAAAAAGCTGTTTTATTATTAGCCTGGTCATATTTGATTCAGTGATTATCTTTTCAATTATGAAATCAACATTATATTTCCCTAAATAATTTTTTATTTATGCTGTTAAATGAAACAGAGAATATAAAAAAATTAAAGCTATAGATAGATGAATAAAAAACTAAACTGTACTACCAAACGCAGAACGTCTGGTCACCTTAATTCTAACCATTAAACTCTCAAACACAAAACATTCGGCAAGTATCAATCAAAATCAAATATTTACTGTCAACTTTAAGACCTTATTCTTAAAAAGACTCCAAACTTATTCTTTCTCAAGTTTATTTTCCGAAAAACACTTAGAAAGACATGGAGGCATTTTAATAATATTCTCATTTACCTGTGCCAGGTACAAGAATAGGGTTGGTCCAACTTCAAAGATTCAAGGAAGGTTTAAAAACCTCCTTCTTTCTAAGAACCACAACCTGTATTGGACAGTTAAGTTGCCATGATTAACCCTTGATTTGATTGTACAAGTAGCTTAATGTTTTATTCAATGCATTGTTTTTTTAAACTAAAGGTTAATGTTACGGGATGTATGTTTAGGCTTATTGAATCGATGGCAATAGTTGCTAGAAGAGTTTGTGGATAATGTAAAATGTTACATTTCTTCTTGAAGTAGCTTTAACTTTAAGTTGTATTAAAGTTTGAAATTTTTCGGTAAAGTTTTATTTTAAGGATACTGAAATCGATGAAGATATAGATATTCTTTTGTCGTCTTAAAATACTATTTAAACCCTCTAATACATCTTCCAAAAGTTTCAAAACAATTGGAAAAATATCTTTCACACAAGAAGTATTTTATTTCAACTTCTCATTGAATGGCTCAAAATTGGTTGTTGCCAAAGGGTGTTTTTCGGTTTAAGAACTTTAAAAAACTTTGTATATTTTCTGTAAGAAATTATTAAATGAAAATTTTTAAAAATTGTTCTATAATTAAATCGAAACGTTAACCTTTCTTTATGTAACTTTCAAAGAACTTTGGGGCGTAGTTTTTGAGGCATTCATTTAAAAGATTAATAGAAAGTAAAATTTGATTTATTCTTATAAAGCATGATGTAACTTTATAAATGGACCTTTCTAATTCTAACCTTATTTTAAACACAAGAATGTGCATTCCCGTGTTTCAAGCTTCTAATATTATTTATAAATGTATAGAAATAAGAACTAATTGAATTTAAATTGTGGCTTAAAACTAATTATTGCGTACTCTTATTAAAAAAAATTACTTCTAAAATTACCAAAAATATTGACTAAAACTTTTATGACCTTTTATTTGTTTTATATCAATAGAAAAAAACGTAATGCTTTTGAAAATTTATAATGTAGGTAAATTTATGGAATATTCATGTAAATATTAATAGCATCATTCTTAAGTATTCTTACTCTTAGTATTAATTTCCTATTAATGTATTGTTCCCCTGATAATTAAGTATTTTTATTTTTGAATATCAATACCCGATATCATATTTATTTTAAATATCTTATTCAATCAGCATAAATAAGCAAAAGTATAGATATAAATATTCATACACTTAAAACCATTTCAAATATAAATTAAACAGTTCACTTCGGGTTATGCTGACAATTCAAATGGGAAATACCACAAGAGGGACAAATTATAAATTCACAGGGGAAAGATACTCAATGCTGGAAAGAGGTTTATATCCCAGAAATCCCTTTGGTATGACGTCGCGGATGATTTTGTCCAATGACGATCGCTCTCCGCCCGCGCTTCTGCCTGTTGCTTAGCATTGGAGTTCGAAGTATGGGGGAATTAGCGGGCTTGGCGGGATAATTGGCTGGGTATTTCTCTCTTGGCTTTTTAAAGTTTAGGAGGGCTAATTTTTAAGGAATTTTATGGTAATATGGATGTAAAATCGTGATCATTTTATTTGTAAGTTATTGGGTTGGGATCAACATCACATTTTTGGTAATTCTAGTGACATATGTTTTTTTTTTTTTTTTAAAATATAAAACGTCATAGTTTATTTTCTACGTAAAAGAAACTTCATAAAAACTATTTCATAACTGAAAATGTTCTATTCAAATAATAAATTCCATAAGTAGCATAAATATACTTTTTTTCTTAAAAACAATATTTTGTTTGTTTGCATCATAAAAGTTCAATAAAAAAAATCCTATTTAACTTGTGAATTATTTAATTTGTGTGGTAAAAACTGCATCACTTGGTATAATACTAAAAATTATGTATTCATAAGTTCAGTAGCATGCATAAAAGAATAAACTATTAAATATTTTCTTAAAAATAATGTGCTATATTTTTAATATAAAAAATCGACCTCATTTTTAGAGATATTCTGAACAAACTAGTATATAAATAAAAAAAATATGTAAAAATTTTACTATACCTTTGCAATTTTATATGCTATAGAACACATAAATTATTAATGCAACCACACGAGAAGATCCTATAATATATATTTCGTTATTTTATAGCGTGGGAAGTTTTGGAGACACATTTTTGCACTAATATGATAAAACACATTGATTTTTTGAGGATTTCTAAAAATAAGGTTTTTTTTTTACAAATTTTGTAGCATTTTTTGTTAAAAAGAGAAGCAGAAAAATTTTCAGGATACATAAATTTCATGTAGGTATTCTATAACAAATATAAAACTTTCCCATTTAAATAAATAAATAATATATCTACATATGTGTCCGTAAAGATATTAGGTCGTTTGGATCTAATAAAAACACATTTAGGTACAATACAACGCGTCAAAATTATCGGATATTTTTCGAGATAACTACCATAAAAATGCCTGTTTTTTGTCCCTGAAAATTATAAGAAAATATGCGTATTAACAATTGAAGAACTTAGTGGAATAACGTGCAAAGTGACAAAACGGTGAACACGAGAAAATGAGCATTAAAGTTTTTCCCTTGCACTTGAATGCGTTAAAAACGGTACTTTCAAATGGTAAAAAATATATCTAACTCTAAGCTTGCACTCTTAAAACGAACGAATGATTTTAACTCAGTCTGATTGATTTTCACTCACCCAGTGGAAATGCACTTGTTGTTTTTTGGGAGGGATCCTTTGTGTGTGTAAACCACCCCCACGGATCGCTCCAAACGAGAGATTTTTTTTTCAGTCTGAGATAATATTCACTCCTTTCCCTTTTCCATTGTCGAAAAATGCTCTTACTGGACTTTCATGGATTTGTTTGTATGAAAAAGGGAAAACTTGTTATTATTAATGGATGAAATAATAAGTTCATCGGGGGACACAAAAATAACAATATTTTCAAAATGTCACTTAGCACGTTCATCCACTAAGATCTTCAATTGATACATTTTTAATTGTCTTTAATTTTAGTTCATCTTCTTATTGAGGTTTTAATTGGCGGGATAAAGTGAGTTATAATATTATCGGTTCGTTACTATTGAACACTCCTGTCCGGGGCAGAGGATCCCAGTCGGTTAGGCACTCCTAGCATGCGAAAGGTCCCAGGTTCGGGTCCGGGCATCGCCAAAATAACTGCCGACCTATAAACGGCCCGTGTCGCCAAAAATATCCGAAATATGCGAATAATACCCCGTGTAATGGAGTGCCCTTTAAATATAATTCAAAGTCCCAATGCTCTGTACGGTGTCGCCCTTAACGGTACGTTGGGTGCCTATTCATGTGTCAACTCGTCACTTGACTGTGGTTCTAAAATTGACGCCCGTCGCCAATAGCCCTCGTTTAGCTCTAGTGCGACGATAATTCAAACCTAATCTAACCTAACACTCCAATCCGTAAATATCACGGGAACGAGAAATATAGTTCAAAACCTCACTCTGTCACTTTCACGGGAGTGAGAAGCAAGGGGTTCAATACTTCAACATCAAGTCCCCTGCTTTAAACAATTGATTGGCGAGCATTGGCGGTGTTGCGTAAAGTATTGGGGGAGCGAAATTGGCAACCCTCTCAAAAGTCCGAATATAAGAAAGGGGGTTTTCCACGACTAAACTCTTTACATCTGCCCACTTCACAACCTCTGAGAATCTTTGCGACACTCAGCCAAGGGGAGAGTCTTCTGGAAAAGAAAATTGTCTTCAGAACTAATGTAAGTCGACTATTTTTATATATTCTTGTTTGAATATTTTTTATAATTTAAAAAATATCGTAAAATTTTTTTGTTTTTTTTTTTAATGTTGAGATATGAATAAAATTGGTATTTGTTTCCTTGCATATACATAATGATATCATAAAATCAGTTTAAATAAATTTCATTTAGTTTTAACCAATTTGTAGTAATAATTTTTATAGGAAAAATATTGGTTAAAGAAAAAGAAGTATATTAAGTACAATATTAGTTACATATTTTTATCAATTACATAAAAAAACTTTATTGTTTCATAAAAAATATGGTTAGGATAACTTTAATTTTTAAGGATGCAAATACATATTATTGATTTTTTTTGTTATAATGCATAGAGCCTTGCAGATTTTTAAAAATAAGATATCTGCTTGCTATTTCATGAATTTTAATATTTTTCAATAAAATTTCAAACATATATAACAGAATATTAAAAATCAAATAAGTACCTAATATTTTTATGTTTATGTTATACACACTTATCTATATCTATTTAAATAAAATTCTTTAAAAGTATTATAATTAAAAAAGGATATTTTTTGTAATATATTATTTGTGCATTCAATACAATCACTGACTGTTTGTGGAAACCTGTTACAAAATAAACTGCTATTTTGATAGTAGCCATAGACTTTAGAAACACATATAAAAAGATGTTGATTTAAAAATTATATTAATCTTTTTAGAAATTAGTAAAAAATCTCAATTACAACTTTAGTATATTTCTAAAAATTAGAAAAACTGAAATTCAGTACATTTTAAAACTTAAAATAGAAATTTGTTATTGTGGAGAATTTTCTATTCATCTATGAAGAATCTGGACTGGATTGGTTATATTTCATTAAAAAAAAAATTTAATATAAAGTTTTTGAATTACGTGATAAACTGCATAATAGATATATATATATGAAACAGGAAGCTTTGAAATCTATTAAATATTCTAATAATTAGGTATGGTTGAATTGCCATCGCCCTAGAGCTACACGAATGTTATTAGCGAAGGGCATCATCAATTTAGAACCACATCCAACTGACGAGCCGATACCTGAGTAAGCACCAAGCGCAAGTATAAGAGCGACATAGTACGCAGTGTCGGGACTGTGGAGCATATTTAACGTGCACTTCCTCAACGTGCTGACTTTTGGCTGCTCTGGCCGTTTATAGGCCGGCAGTTATTTTGTGAATGACCGGGCCCAAACATGGGGCTACCCAAGGCCAATCTTGCAAGGCAAGCGCGCAATCTGACTCGGCTCCACAGTTTCTTAGAGACTGGATTCTTGTATATTTCATTCACTTCCCAGCCTGTGCTCCTTCCTTATAGAGGGTGCGTTCCAAGTTAAGTTAAGTTACTACCACAAAAGTTATCACCTTTCGTGAACTGCATAATAGATGGAAATGACTGGGGATATTCAAATTTATTATAAATAATCTAATGTTCAAGTAGAATATCTTGAACCATATTCTGGCACAATTTTTTAGTGTATTCAATCTTTTTTCCTTCGTAACTTACCATCCTACCCTCGTTACCTTACTTTAGTTAAAAGCTAGGGGTTTAAAACACCACACGATTTTCCATTACCACTTAATAATAAATACTTTATTCGCTAGTTTCGGTTGTCCGTACTGCAATTCCTATCTTTTAAAAAAAAATTAATGGCGCGTCTGTCGTGTATTATTAAGTCATGTTCTAAGTTTGAAGTCCGTAGCTCTTAGTTTTTTAGAAATATCCTTAAACTTTAAAAAGCTCTTTGAAAATACATTTTTTTAGCATATATATGCGATTTTCTCAAAAACCTTTTTCTGTTGTTCGGTAGGTACCAGAAACTCGCGCGCCAAATTTAATGTGGATATCTCTTTTAGTAGGGTGAATACTCCGAAAACTAACCATTTGACGCAAAAAATCTCAAATAATATTGATGAAAGTTTTTGAAACTAAAGATCTGAGTTACACTTACATACTGCATTGAAACTATAACATAGGTCCAGATCATACAATAAATTTTCTCATTAAAATTTTAAATTTGGCTTTCCAAGGACATGACCGCCTTGCCACAGACAGGCTGAATTATGGTCTTTAAAGTAAGATCTTTATATATAATTATATAATGCTACACATAATTAAGTAAGAATACACATTTGATTAGCTTACCAAGTTCTTTCTTAGCGACCAAGTTCTTTCTTACCAAAGCTTTCTTAGTTCTTTCTTAGACGTGATGCACCCATCTTGATCTTTGCCAAAATGTTAAGTTTAATGGACAAAAAAATGACTTAACAGCTACTAAGAACACACTTATTTTTTGATTTTGCTGTACAATATGGCTGCAATTAAGGGGGTTCAGTACCCCAAAATCTGTGAAAAAATAAAAAAAAGAATTTATTAGCTAAAAATATTTTTTTATATGATGTAATACAAAGTATATATTAATCTGAGGTTATAAATTTTAATAAAACTAAAGTGAAAAAAATATATGGGTCAAAAAAGTGAAACATTTCATCATTTTTTGGGTACTTTAAAACTTATTTTATTAAAAAAAAATCTAACAGTTATTTAAAAAAAAAACTTTTAACCTCAGATTAATATATAAGGTTGGTATAACACACACAGATAATTTTAAGATGATCTGATCAGTAGTTATTGTAAATAGGTACATTACAATTGGCCAATTCAACATTACCGATACACAACATACTGAACCCCCTTAATCTAAATAGGCATAGACACTGTTTTACTGCCCCCCCCCCAACTTTTGAATTCAATGCAAGTTTTTGTTCATGTCCACGGACGTGACTTCAGTCATTGGAGACAAGCTTTGGATAGACAGTAAAATAAATACAAAAATATAAATAAAGGTAAAAAAATGCATTAATATTTTCCAAACAATTTCTTTCTTTAATTCTCTAATTTAAAAAATGAATTCATATCGTATAAGTTATATATAAACTGCCAAGGTAATGAAATTGAGGGTTGATACACAACACGGACATGACATGTCACGCTCTGTGGACTTAAAAAAAAACTAGAATAAAAAAATAATATATTTTAATTATTTCTGTTCCATACTCTATAAAAACTGTATTCTCATTTTTTTCTTAAGTTACTTTGCTTTTAAAATCCTAAGTTACTTTTAAAACTGGCAGGGATAAGAATGGTTTTCTGAGTATTTACCCAGTAGCTCTCTAGCTGTAGAGTGGTCCACATATTTAAGGAGCACGTATGTCTCAGTGTACTCAGGACAAATAGAGAAATGCACTTCACAAATATCCATGGCCATAATGCCGGGATTTGAACCCGCGACATTCTGACTGCCTGGCCATATCCTTGACCAATCATTTACCCAGTGGCCAGTCAGCCATGCTTCATTACTTAGGTTGGTTGGTAGACATATATTTTCAGGCTTGTGTGCTTGGTCAGAGACCCCTTTTATAAACCTTCGTCAAGTAAGACAGACACAGCACACACATACGTGACAGATGCTTCCATCTTTCACGCGCCTCCTCCACAATTTAGACATGTCCCTACACTCTTAAAACAAAAGAGTAAATTCCACTCCATTTGGAGAAGTGCATTTTCGACACTGGAGAGGAGTGAATATTATCTCAGACTGAGTTAAAATCACACTCGTTTGGAGTGATCCTGTCGGAGGTTTAACACACAAAGGATCCACTCCAAAAGGAGAAGTGCATTTTCCAGACTGGAGGAGTGAAAATCAATCAGACTGAGTTAAAATCGTTCATTCGTTTTAAGAGTGTAAAAGAGAGGGAACTCCAGGAATCTGTACCCGTGGGAAACTGCGCAATGACCGCCCACAGGACTTTCGGACCCAACAGATTTAACGAGCATGCACTTGTAATTTTGAACACTAGTCGAATGATGAAGTCGATATCTGAGCCGGACATATAATACTCTACAGCATCCGGAAATTAAGGTTCCACATGCTTATAGAATGTCTAGATGGTCTTTAAGTCTTAAAGTTTTAAACATTTATCATAAACCTTCAATAATTACATAATCGTTTCTTTTAGCAAATAAAATCATAATGCTTCCCAGATGCTTTAACAATTTTTTTCAAGATTTTAAACAGCTCTATAATTACATGTCAACCACATTAAAATGTCTTGATCTTCGGATCGGAAGGCCCCGCGATCGATTCCTGGTCGCTGAAAACCTAAACAGTATATGCGGAGTACGTGCTCGTTAAATCTGTTGGGTCCGAAAGTCCTGTGGGCGGTCATTGCGCAGTTTCCCATGGGTACAAGATCCTGGAGACTATTTTCTTCCCCTTCATGGGCATGTCTAAATTGCGGAGGTGGTGAGCGATAGATGGCAACCAACTCTCAAAATTCCGTTATAAATACGGAATTAAAATTCATCTGCATTTTTCTGATTAATATCTAAAGATCAATAAATAATGCAATGCACTATGCGATAACTATAAATAAAGGATGTGCCAAAAAAGCTTTTTATACCAAAGCAGAGAGAATGATTGTTAGAATTTGCTTTTTATTCATATATAACTAAGATTTTGCGCAAGCAGCAACCTTTTAAATTGAATATCTGCTTAAGTGTCAAAGTGTTAATCACATATACCCACATTGAAGGAATATTAAACATATTTAATTCATAACTTATTGCTGCTTAAAAAATTCTTGACTATAGGCAATGCTTTTTTATTAAATCAAAAACAGATAATCCTTACATAAAAAAATGGTCCTTATTAAAAAAAATATCAATCAAATACCATCCGTCATGTATTTTCGTACAAGACTTTTATCTGTAGAACTCAGCTGTTGAACATGAAAAAGCAAAAAAAAAAATAGTTTTCGTTTTTTTTTTACGAAATAAAAAAAATGATTGAGCAATGAATAATTAGTTAATGGCATAAGTTTGTTCGAAAAACTTTTGCTCAAGTATAAAAAACAACTTTTAATATTATTGTATAAATCTATTATGATTTGATAGTAGTAATAAAAAAATAAAAAAAAATCCATTAAAATCTGTTTATATCATTACGATTATTTTCAAATGTTTGCGATGTCTTTGACATTTACACGCATTAATTATTCATTTAATCATGCATTTCTGCATTTCTTTCTTTCCTTTAACGTATTTTCTATTTCTATGGCTTTTTTGTTTTAGCACAAATTAACCTTTGATTACCATTAGATGAATAGAGAAATTTCCATACAAATTCAAGGAAGAAATATATTTTTAAATTTTTAAAAATTGATAACGCGAATCCTAAAACAATTTTTGTACTCAAAAATATATGAAGAGTACACGGGAAGAACCGATTGATTTATTTGGCGGACAAACGCAATTGTCTACTTGGCCTAACATTGGCGGCAGAAAAACGGTTTCTCTCTTTCTTCTTCGCTTGGCCCAAGCGCCGGGATCGTCAATCGCCTGAATCTTGGTAGCTAGGAACCACAGAGATATAGTTAAAGTATTATAGTGGCAGATCACGTGACCTACAACACTGGCTTAATTGGGGCTCTTCTGGAAGCTCCTTGCGCTTCCCGTCGTTAGCATTGGAGGTCACGTGATCTGCCACTCTATTACTTTAACTATGATCTATGTGGTAGGAACTGGTTTTCTTACACCAGTTTAGGCGATCACTCGCTATCATCGCCAAAGTGGCCTGCTAAGGAAACTTCTCTACAAAATCAATCGGTTTTTCCCGTGTACTCTTCATATATTTTGGTGGTTTATTTTGAAGCATATAAAATTTTTCTTAATAATAATACTTTTCTTTTTTTTTAATTAAAAAAAATTAAAATGTGGAAAAATACATATTGAAATGCTGAAGATATCCATCTGTCCGTCCGTCTGTACGCCTATCGACGGACATATGCCTACTTGATTATCGACTGTTTTCGCATTTGAATAACATTAATTTAATTTATTTTCATTTAAACAGCTATTTGTCAAGTCAGAATTGTCGTGAGACACTTTAATTATTAAAAATGGTAGCCGAGGCAAAAATATTTTTAGTCATATAAATCAGTTTAGAATGTGTTATAGACTGAACACAATGTGCTTTATATTTCTTCATTATTTTTTTTCTCATTTTCTTATCTCTTCTTATACGTTTATTGTTTTATTTCTTGCTGTTCATTATTTTTTACTAAAATAGTGGCAAACCACATTTCTTTTGCTAAAAGAGTTAATTAGTTAAAATTTACATTTCTTAATGCAATTTGGAAAAGCATTATTTTTGTTATCGCTAATTATTTTGAAAATATCATCATTTCACTCATTTTAATATTAATACTTATTTAAGAATAAGAAGCTAGAATCATTTAAGTTGTTGGCACCATTTCGATATTTTCCAAACGTGCTAAATGTCGCCAAACAAAACCAGGGTTAGATCCAAACAATTTTAATTACTTTTTCTTAGAACTGCAAATAAGTTAAACAAACGACAAAAACTATTAATTTAATTTGCGGGAAGAAATTAATGAAAATCATTAATTTGGATTTGAAAACTTAAGATTTAAATTAAATGTCTGTTCTTGGCGGTTTTCTTCTAAGGCGTATGAATCTGGAAGTGGCACTGGAAACAGTTATTGTTATACAAATAGTACATAATACAAAAAGTAACATTTGTATACTTTTGTGACTTTGTGACTTTCTTGGTGGGGGGCAAGATCGAAAAGCACTGCGACTTTAAGTCTATTGTACTAAGCCCCAGAAATTACACAAGCTTTGTATACTTTTTTTTACCGATTAGAGTTTTATCGAGCATTTAAATTTAAGTAACAAGAAAGTGAAAGTTGGCTATTTTGGTTCAAAACTATATAACCATTATATAAAATATTGTAAATATTTTATTTCGAAACAAATGGATTTGAAAATAATAGTTTTTCGAACCGTTTCAAACCTCAAAAAGCTTTTAAAAAAGAATTTTCACCGAAATTATCTTAAAAGATATACTTAGACTAAAATATTAAATGAAAAGCAAAGCAAATTTTTAAATCATATGAAGTTTGTATTTCCAAACCAAATTCGTGCAGATAAAAACCTAAAAATGTGCTTACATGTTTCCTGTATCGTCTTACGTTTTTGTAGATTCAATTTTAGCAAACACAGCCCCAAGTAGCTTTTATTTCTAAAGTTTGTTTGTTGAAAAACCCTTATTGAGAGCTTTTCAAATAGTAATTCTTTGTTTCAAATACCGATACAATTTTCTATCAAATGTTTTGTAATCAAATTTCTTATCTGATCTAATATTTGTATTGTGGTTTAAGGCAATAAAACATTATTTTTAGATAAGATATTTTTAGTGTGGTATACTTTATAAAATTAAAAAAAGGGCTGTTTTGAAAATGCATTTCAGTTAGTAATTTCAAAAAGTTGTAATATTAAACCAACATCATTAAATAAAATCATAATTACATTATTGTTTTGCTTTTTAAAATGAATACTTTTAAGCATCTGTTCTAATAAAAATTAATAAAAGTTTCGTTTTTTTTTACTTATTTAAAGTATGTAGTTAGTTGGAAAATTGATGTAAAGGAGAACTTAAACTAAAAGTAGTATGTTTTATGTTGTTTAATAATGTTCTTTAATTTGAATTATTGTTTGAAAAAAAACTTTGTAGTAGCTTGAAATATTAAAAAAGAAACTTAAATTGTTCGTATTTAGCTGGAAATATTATATCATAAAATTTATTTTAAAATTTTATGTTTATCCGAAATGTTTTTAGCATTTTTTTAAAACTTATGTAATTACACATAAAATAAAATTAAAATGTCTTCATAAAAAAAATATTCATTTTGAATATCATAGTTAATAAATTTCCATGACTTAATAACATTTTTCATGAGTAAAAGACATACGTAATATGTTTTAATAAACTACAAATACTACTAACAATTTATTTTAGGAAAATAAAAACACTCATATGTTTTAAAAAAGGGATTTAAAACACGACAGATAATTTATAATAGTTTGCAAAAACAAAAAAAATACTTATTAGGTTATTTCCATTTATTTTAGAATATGAATTATTTAAAAATGAAATAAATACTTATTGCATTTATTCATTTTTTTTATTCGATGTCATAGTCAAACAAACGTTCTATGCGAAACAAATATTAGACTTAAATCAGTTGTATTTTAATTCTATTCTGCATATGAAAACTAATCATGATACCAATAAGCTGCATAAATATACAATTTACACAATTAACTCGCATCCAATAATGCTCTTATTCAGGTACATAGTTTACTATCATTCTAAAATTTGCACACTGTATTGGCTGACCTAATAAATTGAAATATGGGCTTTTGTGATGGCACAGTGCAAAGCTTAACTCTTAAATATTGGGAAATTAAACAGGAGCCAATAACTTGTGTGAGGGTATTCAGTTATGTTTATATAAATTATAATTGAACACAAATTATACATACGCGTTATATCATAGTGAATAATATATCCGAATTGACGATGACGTACACTTACATTTTGAACCAGTATATACTTGCAGTACTACTTTGATTAAAAAACAATGAATGGTTAATGAATATATTCCATAAAAAACGACATAAAATGAAATTAATTCGTGACTTTTTTGTTACAAAATTATCCTATTAACTTCAACATTTAAAAAAAAACTAGAAGTTAATTGTGTCATAAGTTCGTTAACTCCTTTAAATATTGTATTTGGCATATATCAGACCCATGATCTTAAAATAAAATACAGAATTTTATTATATTTTTGCTAATTAATAGTCTTAAATTTGATTAGAACTTTATTAATCTCAAAATAAAATACAAAATTTTATTATTTTTTTGCTAATAAATAGTCTGAAATTTGATTAGTACTTTATTATGGCTCTCTAGTCTGAAATTTGATTAGTACTTTCATTAAGTTCGTTAACTCCTTTAAATATTGCATTTGGCAAATATCAGACCCATGATCTCAAAATAAAAAAAAGAGTTTTATTAATTTTTTTTGCTAATCAAAGGTCAAAGACTTGATTAGTACTTTATTAAGTTCGTTAACTCCTTTAAATATTGTATTTGGCATATTTCAGACCCATGATCTCTAGATAAAATACAGTATTTTATTAATTTTTTTGCTAATCATTAGTCTGAAATTTGATTAGTAGTTGATTGTGGTTCTCTAGAATAGCCTGCCAATTCAAAAAAAAAAAAAGGGTGGAAGCAAAATATCAGTATATAGTAATAAAAATAAATAGTTTTATCTTGAACGAAAGAAAGCAGCACACAATTTTGGAGGTAGTAGAAAATAAAAATAAAAATCTTTTAGACTTATTAAAAATATTATCATTCTACAATTTATCAAATTGAAGTTAATTAACAAAATACACAAAGAATGGTATTTTGTTAAGGTTTTTATCATTTATAGTGTTTCTAACTTGCTTTTCAAACGTAAAAACTTTACTCAAGAAAATAAGTTTATTTCTATTTTGATGTATGGTGTTGTTTTATGAATTTAATGTAATGCTAAATTTAATGTAACAATACTTCTTAAACCTATGGGCAATTTTTATAATTTTTTACGATTATTAAACTTTATTATAAAATAATAAATGATGCAGAGCAAAACAGTTCGTCAGTGAAAAAAAATAGATGTATCATTATTTATTGAAAACAGGTATTAAGTATTAGCATGTGCTGTCATTAATGTCGCAATTACAAAATAACAGCCTACTTCATAATCTTTTGCCTAATTCTATATTTAATTTGATGAAAAAAGCGTTTTTACTAATTGATATAAACATAGAAACCTAATATAAAACATGCATACTCACTATTCAAAACGAAGAAAACGAAATGTGTGGAATTTAAATCACCTACTAAAACAAACACAATGAGATATTTTGTAATTAAATTGGATATTTGCTAAGACACTTTTAAAAATACAGCCGGACGTTTAATAAAATCTACTAATTATTTATTCTTACATTTATGAAGCACTTTATTAATATAAATTAAGATCTAAAAAGATACTATTGTTTAAGTTATCAGAATTATCTAGTAGTTAAACATTTACAAATGTGTTTAATCAAAATCGTTCTTTGTTATTCCATTTACTTATTCATAAAAAGATAAATATTCATTATCTAAAAAGTATGAAATAAAACATTGAACAATCAGCTTAAAAACACGTTACATTTTTTTTGTGCATTTAGTTAAATATCAAGTACAGTCGATCGAAAATATATAATACAAGTTTTATATAAAAAAAGAATTTTTGTAATTGTTTCTTTGATGTAGTAATAATAAAAATTTTATAATCCTATTTTGTTTAAATTTTCTAGTCTCGCATTTAGTATTACTTTTTGTATAGATAAGAAGATTAACAGCATCTGTTACAGAATCCTTTTATATTTTTTAGGTATTTCATTGTATGCTGCATTGAATAAAATATAGATTAAAAACTCGGCAACTTATTAGTTGAATTTAAACTTATGCGAACCACTAAAAGTTTAATTTTTAAAAAAAGTAATTTTTTTTTTTTTGTAAATTATCATAAACTTGATTTTACTTTAAAGGCTTTTCTTAAACTTTTTTTTAATTATGGAAAATATTTTTAGGTAAAATTTTATAATTCATTACTGTTTATGAACTATGTAGGACAAATTTCGTGCATTCATACAACTCAAGAATGTATTACTATACTACTTATACTTTATTTTATTATCGTGAAGTTAATGAGCAGAATATATTTGCACATTTAAAAAGCCACAACAAAGTAACAGGGTAGAAGAAGCTCTTTATTCCAACCAACATAAGTTTATATAGCAAAAGGTATGGTATATTGACAGTCACAAACATCCATGCCTGACCGGGATTCAAACCCGACTTCAGCAGCTTTAAAGGCTAGTACACTAACCATTCAGCCACCGAGGCGGCTATTGTGACTTAAACAGCTCGTTGGTTCAGTCACGGTTAAAGTGAAGAACACTGTAAACAATTTCCTTAACTTTCCGTATATACACCAGGACATTTAATGGCTTTTTTAAGTATCCATCGCTTCGTGATAAGTTCCTGGGATTTTCAGGTTTTCCCTTTCAAATTTGGCAACGTTTGCTTTGAACCGCCGCCATTGCTCGCGGCGCCTTGTTACAAAATCAACGCCAACGCCAACGTTACAAAATCAGTAACGTTGTTGTTATAACGAAGTTCATGCAAGGCCCGTCCGTATGGCCGAGTGGTTAAGGCATCCGTCTCAGGATTCAACCTTCTCAAGAGTGTGGGGGTTCGAATCGCACCTACTGCTAGTCATACTATAAAACGGATATCTGTACTGAGAGAGAGTAGAAAATCCAATTCGTGACGGATGGGTCCGAGTACACGAGGACAGACGTGCTCGTTAAATCTGTGGAGTCCAAAGTCCCGACGGCGTCAGTGTACGATGTCGCTCGAAGTTCCGTTGGGTGCTCTTTCAGTTTACTTAACGGTTCCAGGTATTTCATAGAAAGGTTCCAGGTATTTTCCAGAAAGGTTCCAGGTATTTTCCAGAGAAGTTACTGGCTCTAAGTGGGATTGTTTCCATATTTTTGGGGAAGGTTACTGATATATTCCAGGAACATTACTGGTAAAAATTGGGCAGCTCAGCTGCCCATTATTTCCCAGTAACGTTCCTGAATTTTTTTTACAGTGAAAATACACAGTTAAAGGGAAATATTAGGAATACTCACAACTATTAATATTGTATACTAAACTACTTTTATGCTACTGAAATATGCATTTCTGTTCTGAAACCAAACATGGCCTATCTTTGGTGTTTGTATTCGATTTCCTATAATCAGAATTAATTATTTATACCAATTATAAAGGTGGACACGTTTGTCTTCTGTTCGTTAAAAAAAACTAGTGTTCACTGCGGAAACAAACTCACGCTTTTGGTTCATTCAGAACCAGGGACTGATCTACCATTAGGCGTTTTAGGCGTAGGGCCCCCATATTTTGGGGCCCCTAAATTTTAGTTTCTATTATGCTAATTTCTGCCAAATTTCCAGACATTTTTAAAATTTTCTGAGACTCCTTCTTTGATTGTAAATTATCTTTGACTAATAAATTGACTTAACGTGATGTTTTCATCATTCTTTTTAGGAATACAATAAAATGGAGCAAAAAGTATGCTACACCGTCCAACTAGCACATCTTTGTGAGCAGCATTTTCTGTAAAAGGGCCCCCAAAAGTTTTTGTGTCGATAGTCCGAGTTTTTCTATATCAGGCCCTGTACATAACGTAAAAAACTGAATTGCGTCACACTGAACTAAGCACTCTCATGCATTTAAGCTGGACTGTCGTACACGTACTGTAATTTTCGTTGTATTCCACAATGGTCATGTCTTCTATTTACCATAGGGTTGTCGTAAACACGTCACTTAACCATATGTCAAAGAAATTTCTTAATACAAAAACATCAAACTACTTCACAAATATAACGGAGTTCAGAATAAGGAAGGAAACATAATTTAAGAGACCATTAGTATGTGACTAATTAAAGAAAATCGAATTTTAATACGTTTGAATAACGTACGTTAATACGTTTGAATAATTTTATATAAACTATTATTAGTGAAGGAACACTGTGTTAGGAATTGCATTTATTGTCAGATAATTAGCCATAATAGGGTTTGTGTATTGCAGTATTTTATTAAATTGTATATATAAACAGATATACGGAAATATCGATGTCACATCCAAGAAGCGATAAAATCGAAGTATTTACCTGATCTAATCAAATAACCAATTGTATTTTCCTTTTCTTGAGCTAAGCTATTTTTTGTATGAGATCTTGACCTTTCAATAATCTATTTTAGCAGATCAGGTACCCATGGGGACTTCAACCGCTTATGTTTGTTCTAGTTAGCAATCGAAATAAGCTTTTTTTACTTATAAACTGCTTACGTATCTGTTTAACTTTAGCTATTATGGTATTTGTTTCATTTGTAGAATGTCGAGTTAGTTAGGCAGTATTTTAATTTCATTTAGAGCTTTGGTATGTTTAAGATTTGCTGCTCCAAGTCAAATGTAGTAAACTATTTCTAAACGTAAGAACGGTTAACGTTTTTTACCTTGATGTTGAAAAGTCTTTTAAAAAAGTAAACAGATGTGAAAGCATTTGTGAAAATTACGAAGTTATTATTTTTTAATTATAGCTAACAACATTTTTATGTCGTTATTTTTTTCAATGATACTAGGGTTTGAGTAGTTTATACTGGGTGACAAAAAATAAAGCTTAAACTTCAAAATTCTCCACCGGAATAAAATTGAAAGAAACAGAAGCCGTATGACATAAGAATAAAAAAAACGATTTAAACATTTTGCAACAGGTGGTGCTGCACAGCATCATAAAGTAAAAGGGAATTTAATTTTAAAGTTAAGGCTATCGCAAGGCAACGGTTGAAGAATAATTTACAAGTTAAACGGTTTGTATTGACATTTTGCTATTGTGTTTGGATTCAGCACAGTTAATAAACGATTTTTTTTCATCTGATGTGACATTACCTTGTTGTTGTGAATGGATTTTGTGCAAGTAACAGTATTGGATATGCATAGTTGGTGGGGTTAATTTCATTAAATTTGGTTGGGTTACATTTAAACCCAGTGAAAAATGTAATGAGTATGACAGAGTAGCATTATCGCCAAGGGTCTTTCATTGGCCCCCAAAACACCTGTTAGGTGACATAAACACCACTATAGAAGCTCCCTTCTCAGCGCCTTTTTCACACCAGAAGCCATCGCATTTGTCCGCGAGAGTGTCCAACAAAGACAAACTGCCCCATTCTTCCAAGATAGAGATTATACAAAGTGAGCCATTTACCATATAACTTTTATTTGGTTTTTGTGTTAGGATTAATTTGTAGTCCAAAGTAAATTTGTAGTTACTTATTTTTAGTCGAAACCTTTTAAGTTTTGTCACTCACAGCGCCACCCTTTGCAAAAAATTTTGAACTTGTTTTTACGCGGTCATTTTTATGCCTACACTTCAAAAATAATTTTTTTTTCAGCATTTTGATGTTTAAGGTTTCAACTTGTTATAATATAAATGAAGTTAAGATTAAACGTGACCTAACTGGCTAAATAAGTCTCGTTTATTTTAGAATAGTACACTATAGATAAACGTCAGAAATCATCGATATTTCTGAATGTTTCTTGAAACGTAGACAAACAAATGAATAGGAACTTCAAACAATGGGTGTCCAAAGCAGAAGGCATTCATTGAGTTCATATGAAAGAAATACTTATTTATTAATAGTATTTTCTGCAAAAGATTAGTCTTCTGCCATAAGAGATAACTAATATTGACGTGTCTTTGATTAACTTGCTTAGGCAACACTCCATTGAGTTACACATTCGTTTTTATGGTTAACACAAAACAACGAATGCACTAAATAGCTTCTTGGCGGAATTTAGCTTCTGATCAATTCTACGCTGAATTCTTTTTTGAAAAGTAAATATTCGATGTTTTCTTTAAAACTTTTAAACGATAAACAAAATTGTGTTACTTAATTTAATCAGAATAAAAAAAAGGAATTATATTGAATTCAAAAGATGTCAATGATGCATACTGACATGTCGAAAAACAAAAACTTCTTTCAAAAATTTATGAAAGTTTAACTTTCAAAAAGTGAGCTCAGATATTTCCAGGTAAGTACCCTTTTCCATTCTGGTGACTATGCTTAAAATATACTCAAACTGCTGTACGGTATAAATTATATATATATTTTAATTTTCATTCTTTGCACGTACTTGGTTACTGTCTTATTAATTTTTCTATATTTATAAAAAAAATAAAGTGGGTATTAAAAGGCAAAAATTGTGATATTCTTAAGCAGTATGACTTTGCATTGCGAAATTTTTTAGACCTATATTTTTATTTTACAAATGTAAATTTTAACTGTTTAAATTAGCGTTTTTCATAAGACAGTAATTTTCTAATATGTGAAACTATTGCTTATAATAAACTTAACTCTTTTTCCTCGACTAAAATTCAAATTATTACTTTGTTATATATTTTCCCAAATTTTTCCATTTACAGTTTCCCTACCTAAAAACCTAATAAACTGCTTGCTACATATACTGTGCTACTGTTAAAAAGTACTTAAATTTCCAACGATCTTTTCTAAACATATTATGTGGCTGAACCAATTTTGAATCATATTAAATGACGTTAAGACGCAATACTAAACTTGTCAACAAACTATAAATCTTAAGGTCAATATTGTTTAATTATCGCAAGACTTATTATCATGATTTAGTTTTCATATGAGCAACGCATAAAGATACGTCGTTTAAGCATCTTAAAGAGGCATATTGTGGAAAATCTATTACAACAGAACAATAATTCATTATAGTAATTAAATTACTTTCCGAAACCTTTGCTTAAGGTGCAACCAATGTTAATTAAGTAATTGCTGAAATTATTCTGCTACATACAACAACCAGAATAAAGAATGTTAACCACAGCTTAGGATTATTTTGAATAAAAGTAAACCAAGTCATACATTTGTTTTATAAAATAATGTTCCCAAGTAGTTATTTTTTTAAATATTGGTAGTTTGTTTTTGATTAAAAAGATTCCTTAGCTTTTCTCTAAATTAGAATCATGTTAAATTTTTTTTAATAACATTTTAGTACGTATAACGTATTAAAATTCAAGAAAATTATTATTAATAAAAATTAGCTTTAAAATTGCACGATTTTTTAAAAGTGAGAGTTTAAAAAAAATGACGTGTTAGGTTTTATTTAAAACAAAATTAGCTTAATAGCAAAAAAAGTTTTAATTAAAAAAATAATAATAGTATGTGAGTAGCTGTAAAAAATTTTATTATGCGGTGTTTGATTAAAAAAATGATTGGAGCTTTTTTTAATGTTTAGATATGGCTGAATTATTTTACGAATTTTATTCAGATCTCAGACAAAAATTTCAACATATTATATTTCCTAGGTTTTGTAATTAGATATTGTAACGTTGCAAACTGTTGTAAGTTTCATCCTTTTAAATTTATTCGATTCAAACAATGTTATTTAATAGGTTTGATAATGCTATTAAAAAATGAAATATATTCCCTCCATAACCGCTTATTATAAATATATTTTTAAGGGATTCCGCTACTGTAAACTTATTTCTTCAAAACCCAAATAATCTTATTTGTGAACTTTTGTACAATTCTTAAAAAAAAAGTAGTTGAGTGTATGGCTTTTTTTGAATTATAAAGACTCAATTTTTTTATTCTGTTTCCCAACCTATTTGCGTGCCTTTTCTGGGGTTTAAAAATCTTCCTCAAAGTGAAACTATCTTCAAGAATTCCTTTTCTTGGTATTTGTAATAATATTTTGACTAATATGTGCCATAAAAGACCATAAGTATAGAGATATTCAGACTACATTTTAACTTTATTAAAGAAGTTCTTGAAATTTTAGAAAATAGTACCACGCAAAAGCCAAATTTCTAATAATAAAAATAAATATTGTCCTAAATAGAAAATGCAAACGAATGCACAGCCATTTTTTTATCCATATAAAAAAGAGAAGGAAATTACTGTATATTTGGGAGGAGAGACGGGGGACTATTTTTCTTATGGGGCGGATTTTCCCCAGAACTTCAGTTTTAAATATACTATTGGCTATTTTCCTGCCCAAAACCTGTACAGTACAAATTTTACTATGTAGCGAGGTGGCTGATATTGGCGATCAATCGCTAGCTCGCTTGAATTTCAACTTCGATTATTTTTTATCTTTTTAAACATTTGTTTTGGTCGTCAGTGTTTTGTTTTCAGATACTCTGCTGCATTCTCCCATGAAAGCAGGAAAATGTCACTAGGCAATAGTGATAAATCTTTTCAAATATATTTTTATTCCTAATTCCTTTTCCGTAGAAATGCGCTCACAAATGTATGCAATTTTTCATTTTTTTTTAAAACGTAACTTCTTTAAATACATAAGAGTTCTAAGCGGCGCACAATAGGCCAGAACCAGGTTAAATATTAAATCGATTTTACGACAAAACTCAACCGTATTTTGTTTCTTTAAAACTATAAGCATAACACTGAATTATTTAAATCACTTACCGTTTTAAAAAATATTTTATTATTGTATGCATAATTTAAATGTAATATAGAGGAACTAGAAGACAAACAATTTTCGAATTAAGAAGCTGAATCCAGCAGAAAAACAAAACGATTATTTCTCAATTTAGTCAAGTTAAGTGATTCTTACATCATGGCATCAAAACCAAAGCAGCCTACCATCTAGTTTGAACAGATGTAGTTCTGGGCAGTGAAATAGGGAACGGTTTGAAAATATACCATTACATAAATTAGCCGTTGAATTGTCCTACTTATCAGCCCGGTATGCATCATATGAGGAACGATTTAATTTAGAGGAAATTCAGATTTTATTTTTGAACTATAAGTATATTTCAGCTCTTTATTCGAAACTCGAATGTTCATTTGCTATCATTTCATTATTTATTTCAACATTGCACACCGTAAAATATCGAGTTCATCATTAAGTTATGAAATTTATTTTGCAAATAACTTACACAGTTACTTGTTAAAGTAGCGGCATATCTCCAGTATGGTGACTAAGGAAAATTTTCCGAAATGCTTTTGGTGATAGGATTCCAATTTTTTTTTAATCAAATGCTGATATTTTCACAAGAAGCTAAACACAGAATTGGCCGGAGTTTTTAGCTCCCCAACTTGGCTGTTTCAACTTTATACTTAGCAGACATATTTATGCACCTAATGAGCTAAATACCGAGCTACCAAGGTCAAAATATAACAATAATCAAACCCAAGACAAAATTAATGGATTCTTTAAAAAACTGAATGTTTATGGCTATTAAGTTAAGAAATCTAATTTAGAAAACTTCCACTTATGTTACGAATTTAAAAGTTCCGAATTTAAAAGTTCCGAATTTAAAAGCTCCGACAAGCACAAGTTTCTCATTAGCTTGTTGCAGCGTAACCCATACTAGAATAAAAAAATTATGTAATTTTTAACATAAAAAAAGTTGAAATGTAAATTAACCAAGATATAAAGTAAAATAAAGTGTGGTGATTTTTTTTCTTCCATTGTAGTTGTAAAATTATTGTATAAAGCGCTGCTTAAATATATTTTTTATTTTTAAAAACCTTCCAAATTTTTTGCGACCCCCCTAGGATCCCTTCGCGACCCCCAGAGGTTCGCGACCCACCGGTTGAGAACCACTGTGTTAGAGAAACATCAAATTTACTATAAATTGAAATGTTACTTCAAAATGGGCTAGTGCGTTATTTTAAACCGTCATCAGGGTAGAAAAAACACTTATGATACTTTTTCTTAAACCTCATGACTATTTAAAATACTTAGTTTTTTTTTTGACATAACGACACTAATTAGTGCAGCATTTCTTTGTGCATTAGTAAACAATACTTAGAGTGAGTTGTTTACTCATGCACTAATAAATGCTGCACTGGTTACTAGGGTTGTAATGTAAAAAAAAAACCCACTAATTATTAACATATTTTAAGGGAAAATTTTTAGTTGGTTGATAAAATTGTCCCTGCATACGGGTAATATATTATGATCGGACCTTATCGTTAATCAGATTAACGGCCAAGTCTGATCGCCCAGTTGATATGCCAGTAGTCCCGATCTTCCCTATATCAATAATTATATTCTGTGTTACAAACAAGTTGGTTTGTCACAGAATCTGTCACTTACACCGCTTCCACACAACATTTTACGCTCAACAGGAAACACACCAACACCTCAAAAAGAAATTCGCCAAGCAGGGTCTTTGGCAAGTTCTAATTCAAACTTTTATAAGCAGAAACTAATAATTTTCTTTAATCTTCTTTTACAGATTTGATAATTAATCTTTATCGTTTGCTAATTTTTTTTTGAACTTAGAAAAATAATGATGAATTTTTTTAATAAATATCATTTTGCAGTCACAAGTTTACATTTCGAAAAATAAATTAGTAAAATTGTTGCTTTAAAAATAAAAGCGAAAATTTGCATATTTTTTATGCAAATTTCGAATTTTTTACGCATCTTTCTTCCCAAAAATATAACGAACCATCAAAATAACTTTATTGTGCTATTACAACAATCCAAATTGAATTATTACACAAAAATAAATATTTTTTTCAACAATTTTATTTTTATTTCAAATAAAGTTTCTCGTACGTTTGATGTCATGGCAACAGTGAAAATATTGAATAAAAATGGAATTCGCATGTTATTTCAATGTAGATTAAATTTTTTAGTTATTTAAATTTTAATTAAATTTCTAATTAAAATTTTTTCATGAAATTTGGAATGTGGCCTAAACTGATATTTTGCTTCAAAATGACGTATCTCACTTGTTTGTGAGACTTGCGGTTCGTTCTGTGAAAGTGGGTGACGGACAGACAGACGAACAGACAGACGGACAGACAGAACGGTTATGAAACCTTCCACTTTTTACGTTATAAACGTAGTGTGGAAGCTAAAATATAAGATCGTGCAAATACTTTTTAAAAATTTTTAATAAAAAAAAACAATCTCGGCAGAGATACAATTTTGCAGTTAAATTTTACATTTTAAAATCCATTTCTAAAAAATGATATTTTTTACAAAGAATTGGAGTTTAATGCTTTCAGAATTTTTTTAACTTAAAAAATATGATCTGATAATTTCCAGTGAACTATTGATTTTAATATTGGGAACTTATATCACTTTGCTTTTAAATCAAATCAAACGAAACCTATACCTAAGAGACTCTTGCCGGGAAAATTTATGCAAAGCTGATAACGATTAATGGTATAACTTAGTAACAGAATTTTCTGTGCCCTTGCTACAAGTTGAAGCTTGAGTTTGACAAAGAGTCAACCCTCAAAGTTGCACTTGTGTAAAGCAACAAAAATGTAGCGCCATATTTATCATATAAATTTTTACATCTAACAACATGAGACCCCACAGAAGATTCCTACACATTCTTTTTATAACATAAATTTCAAAAAGATGTTAAAAAGTGTGTTTTGCAAGTTACTTTGAAAAACAAATTAATGTTTAATATTGCTTATGTTAGGTTTGAATAATCGTCGCACTAGAGCTACACGAGGGCTATTGGAGACCGGCGTCGTATTCCAGAACCACATTCAAGTGGTGAGCCGACACCTAAATGGTCACCCAACGCAACCGTTAAGGGCGACATCGTACGCAGCGTTAGGACTTAGAAGGATATTTAACGTGAACTCCCTTACACGGGGTATTATTCGTCGGTCATTTTTGGCTGCATGGGACGTTTATAGGTCGGCAGTTATTTAGGCGTTGCCCGGTCCCGAACCTGGGACCTTTCGCATGCTAGGCGAGTGCCTAACCGACTGGGCTCCCCAGCCCCTTAATATTGTTTAGATATATCTTTCTTAGGAATTTCCTTAAATTTAAGGCCTTAATCCCTAATAGTATACTGTGTTTTGGTGGCATGAATGCAAAAAAAAAAAACAATTTTTTTCTATGATAGTTTATTCTAACATTGTTTTTTTTTATGTGAAATGCTTTTTAAGCTTACTGCTGAAAGAATTTTTTTTCAAGAAATATGAAATTTAATTGAACAACGTACAACTTTAATTTTTGAGATAAATAAACGGCTAATATCTGTAGATAAAGGCTGAATTATCATAATCACTAACTAAGATGGAAATATTAAGCATGTTTTTACGAAATTGCTAGATACATTATTTTCAAACAGCAAGAGAGTTATCGTAAATTACATCATGTCACGAAGCGATGGATCGAAATGAACGATTGAAGTCTTGAGTAATGTTTTGTATATTCCCAAGGTGGATTTTGGAGATAACTTTTTTTTTTGTACTTTTTAAATAAATTGCTGTTTTAACGAGTAATTGCCCTCAATTTCTGAATACTTAATCTGATTAATTAAATGATTGTCGAAATCAGAATAACATTTCCAATTATCCTTTTGTTTCAATTGTGACGTTAAAATATATTACTTTGTTAATTTAAAGTAACTATCTTAACTTTTACAAAGAATGGCACTTTAAAGCGGTAAAGTTCTTACATTTTATTTCAAAGTTTAACATATTTCTCAGAATTCATTTATTATTTTGAGAAAACAATCAGTTGAAATGTAATTCAATTTTCATTTTAGTCTGATACATTTCAATTCAACAGTACGAAAATAAAAAAAATGTTATCATGTTACAGATTTTGAAGGAGAAACTAATGTACCATAATTGACTATTTAAATGAGAATTATATTTTCAATTTCAAAGTTAATTTAAAAAATGAAACTTTTTTCGTGATAGAAGAAAAGAGAAAATATAACTCAATTTCTAAGTGATTATGTTATTCTGCTTAAAGAAGTTCGCAAGTTATGCTATTATGCTTTTCTTCGTATAGATATTCTGAATATTTTACTCCATTATGTAATTACAATAAAGTACTTTACTCAATAATTTGCTATTAAAAATTATCTTTAAGTTTCATTCCAAAATTAATTCGACACATATATTTTTCTAAGTTACAAAAATATTAAATTTTTAAGATTAAAACTTTATAAAATTCAGCTGGAAAAAATCTTAATATAAATGTATCAACATTATTTCTTATAAAGAACAGTTAACAAGCAAACTAATGAGCAAAACGTACCAGATACTTTAAGATTTACTTTAATTAACATAATGGAAGAGGTATATGTAAACTATAGAAGAGTAACACCATATATAACAACGAGCCAAGCCTAGTAATTTTGAAAAGCTGATGATGTAAAGAGATAGTAGTTCTCCCCATGGATACTGCACCAAAAAACCAAATGTGTTGTTTTGATGATTATAAGATTTAACAGAAAATATACAATCAATTTCTGTAACTCAAATTATATTCTCAAATGGTATGGTTTTCTAGGATTATTTTGAATCGGCCACACACAAAAATTATCAGCCAAAATTTAATTTAAAATAAGTTATTATAATTCACTAAACGTGAGTGGGCAGAGGCGGGGTATTTGGAATGGGGTAATATAGGATCATGTACATCCTTCAGTGCGTAAAAGTAGGAACAATTCGTGTCAATTTTGCCAACTGTTTATACGATAAAAAACTGATAGTGAAATGCTACTCTTGGGGTTAATGTATAACGTCTAGAATAAAATTGTTTTTTGCTCTATTTTCGATAAAATAAAAATATAAAGATGTAAAGTTTTATTTTAAGGATTATTATGGCAAAATAAATAAATTTAATTAAATCGTATGATAAACTTGATTTTTTCTCCTTTTTTGCGAAAAAAAATCAAAAATTTCTCCTCTGTTTTAATGAAAATAGTTCGATTTATAGTTCTTGTACATTCAAAGTATGCTTCGTGATTTATGTGTTTTTAATTTAAACATTGTTAAGGTTATAAGTTTGTTTTAACTAAAAAAAATTGCTAGGATATTGATGCTTATGTCTTAGGTAAGTGAGTGAAATTCGTGAATTTTACGTTTTATTGACTATTTAAAACTATATTGCTTTTCAAACGTTTAATAGAATTTATTCGTATTTCAGTATCAATCGATACAAAATAGAAAAGAAAACACTCAAAAGTTGCATTTCAATATTAAAAATACTTTTCAAGATGATTTATTTTTATTTTTACAAAGTTATTTTCTCTTTATTCGAAAAATAAAAGTAAGAATTCCAAAATAAATTAATTTTCAAAAGGGATTTTCTATAAAACCTTATGTCTTTTGTATTAAACTTTTCTCCTACTAATGAAAACATTGTAAAATATAAACTAGAATAATTTCTGATTAATTGTGCGAGAAATCAAGATTAAAGCAAAACAATTTGTTTTGATTTAAAAAAAAATGGTAAATCTTATGAAGTTCTTAATGAACATGAATGTGGTTTAGCTTTCTCTACTTTTAGCGGATTTGGCACAATTAATTTTTAAGTCGAAAGCAGTCGTAATTCCCGGATATTTTTTCACGATGCTGATCGGTCAATTAATTTTATATTCAAAAAGCGAGCTTATTGAATTATAATTAGTTATAAAAACCCTTGAACCATACAGCATAAATTAGTTCTCTATTACAAGTCATTACTTTTTATTAAGAAAAAAAATATCTGACGGGTTGAACTAGTATTTTCATATCCTGATTCTTTTTAGAATAAAAATTAAAACAACAACAAACAAATTATAATGAATTCTGATCGACAAATTGTACTTCGTTATCAAAAAAAAATCAAAATATTAATTACATTTTCAATCACAAAGAAGCACCGTTAGTTACGAATTTTCAATTTTAAAGTAACCTAGTGATAAAATCTTTAAAAGGAGAGAAAAACGTAAACTGTATGGAAGGGCTTGACATCAAAAACTACATAAGAATCGCGTAACACTTAAAAAAAATTTAACCAAAATGTTCTTTTGGTGCATATGCAATGAGGAAGCTTTGACACCAATTAATTTTTTTTATGTATTGATAGACTATACCTCCAAAAATTACGTAATAAAATTTCCCGTGAGAATCACGACATTTTTTTATACTGCTGCTTTCCGAATGGTAGTCGCTCTCCTGTCGAAAATTGCGAGTGCATGGGACCTACATAAGTTATTGTTTTAGTCCAGTTTTTAGTAATCCTAATAATCCCCTTTTTTCAGGTGGCCACACAAAATGATTCCCTTAACATTGATTTTTGCACCTATTATACACAAAAAACATCAAAAATTAGAGTTTATAAGACATCAAATTCGGTTTTGTTTCTTCTAAATCCTAAACTTGTTGAAAATTTATCGTCTAGTGTAATCCTTAACTATTTCTTTTTTCTTTTTAGAAGAGATATAACTATATTCTCTGCAAACAAAATATTCTATTTAAAAAAAATCTACTAAATAACATCGTGTGTTCCTACTTAATACAACATGCTCCACATGTCAAATTCAATTCCAGCTACAAATTCCCTATCGAGAAAGTATTGCTTTAATTATATCCTCTTCAAAGACATCCATCTCTCACAATCAAGCCCCAATTCATCCCATAAACCCGACTACCACTGTATCAGGGATGCAGAGGAAATAAAATGATTTTCCCTCACAGTGGCAGCAGGCTTTACGACATCTGAGGAGTTAAGAAAGAGATGGCGGTGCTGCAATGCAAAAACCAATACAAAATCAGGTTTGCCATGTGAGGCTATTCATCGTATTATAGTAAACCCAAACAAACGCTTTCGGCGTATTGTTTGGCGAAATTCTAAAATGGAGTTTGTGAAGAAATCGACTTGGCGAGTTTTTCACTATCTAATTAAATTATAATTAAAAGTGATTAATAATTTCTTACCAGTGCACCTTCTTGTATAAATTAAGATCTCGTGTTACTGCCTACAATTTAGCAAACAGTCACTTTTTTGATTTTTATTCAACGCCTTTTAAGTAAAAGCAGCGGCGCCGCCCCTCAATGTGACCGATGCCAGGCTGGCTTGTGCAAAGACAATTAAAATAGTGTGGCAAAAAAATGGGACCTGCAAACTGAAAATAAATTTAACAAAATATCATCTTTAATAACCTGGTCATATTTTAACCCTGACCGAGAAGAAGTCAGGAAGTAGTGCTGGCACGCCTCCTGATCTGGGCACATAAGGCTGACACATATGCATCTCCTGATGGTGAAGGATCAGCCTATGTGTGTAAAACGTGATGTCACGCTAAATTTTCACCACATCTTAGCCGACTGTTCAGCTTTCACACATGAGCAGGCTTTTGACATTCTAAACCCATCTATCACATTTTATTTCATCCCCATATCATGCGCCTTATTCCCCTTTTTATTGGCTATTGGAATTTGTCTTTGATTTAAATGTCTGTTTTTAATGTATTAATTTAATAAATAACCTCAGCCTTTTTTTCTTAGAAAACCTTTTGTTTGATTTTTCAAATGTTTTTTGTCATTTTTATAAACACTTTTAACTTTTTAATTTGAATAAGGGTTTGGCTATAGGAATCTAGTGTTTGGCACAGTATGGCCTTTGATACCCTTGTGCCATAAAACCTAACAATCTAGCATCTATCCATCCGTTCAACGCCTTTTAAATAATCAGAAGCTGCGTTTTGCATTAAACTATCACTGAGTGAGTGTATTGCTTGGGATTACTGGGATAACTTGGCGACTTTCTGATGATTTCACCTTTATTTCGTGCCAAGCATTTCAATCTTCTTTGTAACTCTATGACGACACCCCTTCAACACAACAAGGTGTGCTATTTCCTTCAATTACCGTCTGCTGAATATCCACCTTCCCCATCAATCAGTGCCAGAATAAAGATAACAATCAGAAGGTGGCTGAAGAAAGTGATATATTTATGGGAGTATGCCAGCTTTCAATTCTGTGTCTTTTTGGGGGTGTTCTTATTTGAAGGGGATATACAGGAGTTACAAAGTTGTGTCATAAGAATTTGAAAGGTAAGCGACTAGTATAGACGTTGCAAGTAGAATCTAATATTTTTCACTTTGTTACACTTGTACAGATTTTAACTAAGGTGAACCGAAATAGACATCTTTTTAAAAATTAAAAGCTCCTGTGGTGGGAAAAACTAGGTAGTGGTATCAAGTTTTGCAGAATTATTTTGAAATAAATAAATATTTAGCATACACCCAAAAAAACATGAGGAGGGGGATGGGAAAGGAACGCTAAATTGATTTCTATAGTTACATTTTTTTAATGATGTCCCTGTTATACAATGATTTTCGCTTCAGCATCTATACATAATGCTATGAACGGCTTTAGCTTCATTCCGGCCCTCAATCCTTCTCCAAACTTATAAAAAATATTCTGGGTATTTACAGTAGATTTAATGCTATCAATTCCTGTTATTAGTAATTTCTAAAACACTATTTTTAATGTGTTCATTTTAAGCTAGTTCGTTGTTTTAATTTAGCATATCTATGGCTTTGTTTTGACGATAGTTGGAAGCTTAAATATTGTGGACAAAATAACTTTTACTCGTGCAAAAGTAACTCAGCATCGAGAAGCAGTTCCACACAAGATTTCAGCGTTTGATAAACACATTTTGCCAAACCTAGTAGTCTTAAAAAAAATAGTACATTTTTCCCATTCACTTTACATTTGAAATCTTTTTTTTTTTCGCAATGCAAGAAATTTTTACACGGAAATATGCTTTTAAACATTTAAATGTAGTTAACACAAACATCACATGCACTCAATGCTGTGACCTTTTTATGATTTTGCTTAGGTTTTTCATATTCAATAGATTACACTGGACAACAAAATTTGAAAAATTTTCTGCGAATCAGATGAAAGTACCCAATTCTGAATGATTTCAACGTGCTAAACTCGAATATCACCTTAAAAAATAAAAGTTAGCTCTTGTTTATGAGTTACGGTCGTTTTCTTCATTGCATAGGATGCGGCGAAATGCATGGGCGCACCAAACATAAAATTTATTAAAGTACATTTTGTTTACAGAAACCCACCTAATTTTTGCTCATACAGGTTTAATTTAATATTATCAACATGGGGTTGGTAAGAGATGATAATTTACAAGAATTTTTAAACACACATTCGCAGCTTAATACCCCAATAGGCAACATAATTGTTCTCACTTTAAAAGGTGCAGAAAAAAAAGAGCAATAAATTCCTCACATTTCTTCAGGGTTGTTTTTAGAAGCTGTAGCATATTTAGCAGACGCATGGCTATTATCCTAGTTAAAACTATAAAAAATATTGGAGACTTTTTAGTAAGTAGTGTCGTGTTGGACCGGGCACATAGTTGAAGGAATGTTAGGCTATTGAACATTTAGCTTTTTCTAAGTAACACCTCATTTAACTGATGAGATGATGCAGAAATAAGTCATGAATCTGATTTGTTGGTTCCCTTTTAATCAGAAAATGACATTCCGTTGTTTTTTTTTTTGCCATTAAATTTTATATAGCATACGGCACTATCTGTTGTCCCAGATGAAGTCAAAGTGACAAATTTGCTACTCAAGTTTAACTACATAAGTGAGGAGTCCCGAAATTATTCCTAGTCTCCCATCTTGAAACCAAAAGACAGATGATAAGCATTCTTTACTTTTGCAGTGATGACCATTTTTGTGTTCAAGAAATTGCACTTTGCCGCAAATATAACATAAGTTATTTGCTCTATTAATGCATTTACAAGGCATTACAGTTATAGATTTATAACTAATACTAATTTTTGATATTCTACAGCTTCTAAAACAACCAAGTGCGAAATACAAGGAATTTATTGCTTTTTATTCTGCACCTCTTGAGATGAGAACAATTACATTGCTTAGAAGGGTTATTTAGCTGCTAATATGGTTGCAAAAACCTTGAAAGTTATCATTTCTCACCACTCTCAGGTTGATAATATAAAATTAAATCTGTATAAGCCTCAAATTCGGAGGTTTTCTGTAAACAAAATTGACTTTAATTAATTTTGCGTTTGGTGCTCTCCTGCATTTCGCTCTATCCTATGCAATGAAAAAACGACCGTAACTCAAAAACAAGAGCTAACTTTCATTTTTTAAGGTGATATTCGTGTTTAGCACGTCGAAATCATTCAGAATTGGGTACTTTCATCTCATTCGCATTTTCACTGTTGACCAGTGTTATTTTTTTTCTTCAATAGAGCTTATTAAAATACAGCTCTCCATTAAGGACAAGATTATTTTATTTTACACAATTACTTTTTAATTCGAAATATTTTAATTAAATATTAATGTTTTTGTAGCCAGCCTAAATATGCGTGTGTCATCAACAGAGCTCCCTTCGCACATTTCTAATTATTTTCCTATATATTAATTTAGTTTCTGTAGACAATGAAGAAATACTTTAAGAAAAATTACAATGCCACAAACACACACAGTGCACTCATATTTATTTTAACTACTTTAAATGAAAGTTTTGTGAAAATGAGTCTGAAATATTCATTGAATATCATCACTCGTCTTCAAAAATAAATGTTATTTCTACCACGTTAAGAAGAGCATTAGCAGGCGTTATCAAACCGCTACAAATAGTTTGTTTTAAAAAGTTGTGGCTTGAAAATTATGCTTACATTAGCTGCAGCTAAATATCATAAGTGCTTTAATGAGTACATAGCAAAATTAATTAGGTTCTAGTAAGTAAGATGGTAAAGAATAAAGAAGAATGGGTAATTAAAATTGACAGGAATTAGTGGTTGCAATTAAATTTGTAAATTGGATGAAATATTTTAATCAAATTACCCGTAGTTCAGTTTATAATTTATTTTTTTATTTTTAAGCAATAATTAATTTAAACTCAATCTTTAGTTTTAAAAATAAAAGTCAAAATATGTTTAGCATTCCGTCAAATGTAAATATAAATTTTGGGATAGTTATGTTTTTTTTTATAATATTAAGTAAGCTAGTTAGCTAAAGTAATTCACTTAAATTCTTTTCTGTACTTTCATTTTATTGTGAAAATTCAATAAAATATTATATACAAATGCTAAATATAAAATTAAATTAATTTAACACTCATAATTTGTTATTGTTTTACTTAAACGTTCGACTGTTCAATGGAAACCTAACTTTGCCCAAATTTTCTAGATAAGTCTAAATGGATTTTCGTTTAGGTGGAGTTTTTCTTGAAAATAAGGCTAAAGACCTTTAAAAGGGAACTACAATAAATTATTTACAAATAATAAGGGGATTTGTTCCGGCAATCATCTTATTTTTATGCCACAACTATCAATTTGTATTATCCTATGATTACAAAACCTTTTTTATGATCGTATTCCTTTCCAATGTTTTAGCAGATAACCGTATTATTATTTTTGATATTCCAGAATATAAGCATCTTACATCGTATTTCCTTAAAGTCCATTCATTTAGAACTCGTTATTGCGAACACAAAATCGAATTTACTTTTACAATACAAAATAAAAATGTTAAGTGGTAGCTCTTTTAGTAAGCTTCAGTTAGGAATGCATATAAATGTGGCTTTCCTGTTTCAACTTTATTCGAGAAATATTTTTATCATCTAAAAAAATGACAAAAATCGAGCGCATGGAAATCGTCAAACAATAATAAATTGAATTCTGACGTTATTCGAGTTTAACAAATTCCGACTTGTCATCGTTATTTGACTCTTATATGTTTATAAGACTTATATGATACATATAGTGTAGAATCGGTAATTTTTCCTTGACTAGCAAATTTCGTCTCACGTAAAATTCTATATTCTGTTTACAAAACTTAGAATTTTGCTAATTATAGTTTTACAAAATACAAAAAACAAAAGTATCATTGGATGATTAAAACAAGTTGCAGTTAAACTCAAAGAAAGGCAAGAAGAAAAAAGTACATAAAAAGCATTTAACCTTTTATAGGCCGCACCTATAAAACACCTAGTGGGAGTAAATTTTAGGCATGTATTTTAAAGAAGGGGTAAACCTAAGGTTATATATCAAATTTCAAATATAAATATTAAATATTTTTTAAAATATGAGTATGTTCCATAAGTGGAACGTTGGCAGTTGAAATAAAATTATATTCATTACATTCTTTTTCAGCTTCATTTTTGTGAAAAAACAAGATATTAAAAAATTCACAGCAAATAAACTACTTAAAATATAGAACTAAAATTCATCTTCATTTATTATACAAACATTTAAGAACGCAAATTAATGGCTAAGTAAGTAATAAAAAATTATTTATGAAGTTTTGAGAGTTTGAATTGGGTGTTCCACTAGTGGAACGTTGGCCTATAAAAGGTTTTAATATTGTCATAACAAATGCTTGAAAAGGCATTACAAACATTGCTGGGAGTCAATGAAATTAAATAAATTTTTTTTCCTGAAAAATTTGTGTATTTTTTTATATGTAGGTACTGTAAGAGTCAAACAACAAAGTTGCATTTAATAGATAGACCGCAGTCGCAAAATAAAAAAAAAACTTCATGTGTGAGAAAATTGGTTAAGTAATTATTTACTGAAAAACCACTAAATCGACCAAAAGCTTAATGTATCCAAATCTTTATTTCAAATAAAAACTTTCTAACATCACCAGATTGAGGATCTCAAAAACATGGTTCTTCGCTCTTCGTTGAAATCGAGCCAGTTTGAAAGGTTTCGAACTCGCTGTTGTGTCAGTCACAAGCGAAGGATTTCTTTCAGTTGAATTTTTAAAAGAAAAAAAATATTCGTATCTCCGTCTATTTGCCAATTTCAGAATTGTTTTCATGATTAATTGCCATTTGCTGAGTTTAAACGTATAATTTTTAAAATAGGAGCATTTGAGTATTTTATGACTTTTGCACGGGCCATTTAAAAACCCTCTAACGATATTTTAAATAACCTATATACATTTAAGCATATTATCAATAAAATAGTTTTTAATGAACATACAGTAAAAATTTTTGAACACCATTTCTCAAACACAGTTAGAGAACTACAGTGACCTAACTAAATAGCTTTCGGTCAATTTATTAAAATATATTCCATATAAAGTTTAAATACATCTACATATTTGAAGTTTTCAAGTAGAGTGAAAATAAATGTTACCACTTTTATTCCTCCCAAAGGATAAATAGTTTTAACGCCTCCATTGAAATTCTTCATATTATTCGTCTTAGCGATAGATCTAACAAATATACCATTCAAGGAAGACTATTCCTTAAAGTCTGCTTCAAGCAACACATCATCGGCTCATGTTTTATTGGATGCAGCCAATGCTAGAGATACGTGAACGGCAATTTATATTTATTTTCCTTTTAGAGTCTTTGGTCATATTGACACTGAATAGACAATTTGAACAAAATAGAATACTAAAGTTCAAGATACCATGTGTGTTTAAAGCATAATACTTTCTAGTATATTTGTCGTTTATGTTTAGCATCGAACCATGAGGTTAGTATTCCCTAGGTTAGAAAATATGTAGAGTTATTTTAATATTTCGTCTTTTGCCTTTGAAATGACATAAGGCAAAATTTATTTAACGTTGATAAAAAGTGTAACGAATAATCAAATAGAAATTGAACAAAATTGTTCAAGCTATTGTCACATTTAACTTTTCTATATAAATGTTTATTAGCTTTATAACGCTGTTTACAAAAATAAAAGTTTTTTTATTTAAGAAAATCAAAACAAATTAGTTACCAAGATACATTTTTTCTTCAAAGTATAAAAATTTAAAACATATTTTTAAAGATTTTAGCTCAAATAAATTGAGAATTGAAGCGTAACCAATTATTTTGTTTTTATATTTAATTTGACTTTAAATCATGAATAACAAAAAGCTGAATGATAATTTAAGATAAAGTGTTCAACCATTCAAAATCCTGTAATATTATTCATTTTTATTTAATTGCACTTCCTACTACTTTGTTTACTTTCAATTATAATAGTTAAGTTTTAACTAAATTTCGTTGGAGCAGGTAACAATAGGAAATATAAAGATGAATTCATATATATACAATGGAGTGGTCTGAAACTTTTATAACTAATCGAAGTTAAAATGAAATGCTTTATTGAGTTATTTGGTTAAACTTTGATACATTCTTAATTTAAAATTGGTACTGAAAGTTACAGTTTTGGCTGAGAACACGACTGCCTTAACTTATATGGGGAGAAAACCTCGTTGTGATGTAGAGTTTTCCGTCCTGTTTGAAATGCTGACCTTTCCAAAGAGAAAAAAAACGAAACTGGTTCACGCACAACCAACAATGCTTTTCAGGTTCCGAACAGGTTTCGGTTTTCTTCTTTGAAACAGCTTATATTTCAAACAGGACGGAAAGCGTGACGTAACGAATAAATTATCTGGCTTTAAAGCTGAGTAAGCCATTTTGTGAAATTGCTTGATAATATTGACAAACAAGGGTAAGATGATGGAAGAAATCGGCAAACAAGGTAAGGATATGCTTGAAGATATTGACAAACCATGTATTTTAGTGACTTCCATTTCTTCAAGTTTGAAATGCAGTGTGTAATACATGTTTTAGAAAAAAAGCCTTGTTTCTCCTTTTGAAAACAATAGTATTAGCTTCCTCTTGAACAAATATCTCCTAACAAAAATATTAATTATTATACATCCACTCAATTGTTTTCACTACATAAATTATCACAAGATGTTTGGAAACTAATTTCCATACGATCGATAGCAATAAATTTGATGATTTATTTCTTGCTAACGATTTTCAGTTAAAAATTGTTTTGCAATGAAATTCTTAAAAATACGTTTGCATTTAAGCGATCCCTCTAAAAATTAATTTTAATAAAATTCATTAAACATTGACATTGTTTGACTTGAAAAAGATCTTATGTTCATGGACATCGTATTATAATTTTCTTATACTTAAACTGCCACTTGTTTTAAAATAAATATAATAATACAGTGGAGGTGGGTTTAAAAATATAGAGTGTTTAAGCAATACTTTTTTAGTTTGCCTCTTTTTTTACTCATTAAAACAGTGGAGTGGTTAGTTACACCAAAAATATGCTTAAAGAAGATTATCAAAGAAAACATTCAATTAGTAAAAAAAAATATTAATTAATTTCATAATCTAACGCTACTTAGAAATACAAACATTTTTTTTTTTTGGAAAAAGTCAATGATATCGAAAAAAATATATAATCAAGTTTAATAAATTGATTCACATTTTTATTTTAAGAAAAAAGAATCAAGTGCTAGTTTAATGCAAATTAAATATTAATAACTTAATTATTTTCTGTTGAAGATGAGCACTTTTAACCTTATGTCAACAAACATTATTAAACGATGTAATATCGTTGTTTTATGGAATTATTCAAAATCACGTACGAATAAATTATTCAGAAACTGACACTCATTCATCGGAACCAGTTATTTCAAAAGTTCGGAAAAAATTAGTTGTGGCTGAAACAAAGTAAGGGGTTTTGACATTGGTTTCACTTAGAAATACCTTTATTCAATTTCAGCCCGTGATCGATCGAATACACGAAAGATTGACGACTCTATTATACTCAAGAAGTCCATTACTTCCAGAACCCATCGCAACTTGGAGACATGTTTTGAAATAAATAGTTTAACTTTTTTTAAGTAAAGCAACAGTACTTTAAAATATTGGGAAACAATGTTTTTCAAAAACAAAAAATATTTTGCAGTGGTCCAAAGAGCCAAAAAGAGCTTTGTAACTTCTCAGCGTCATTGGTGTACGATAAGTTTTTTTTTGCATTACCTATGCTTATTATGCAACTAAATCTTAGATATATTAGTTTTTAAGTATTGTTTTCATTGAAAAAATCATTCTACTGTTTATAAAGGAATTCTTAAATTGTGTCAGTAATCTAAAATCATTTGTATTAAAAATTACACAACTTAACGAAAAAAGTCAATGAATCCAAACTTTGGAGTCACTTTTTATTATTTCGGAGCATAAAAAAATATTAGAATTTTACTTTAAAAAATTATCATCCTATTTGAAAAAATAATGACATGGTTTAAAGAAATCAACCTACTTTGCAATGTCCTCAGATAACGCTTTTCTTGAATTATAAATTAAACTCCAACTTAAATTATCCCCTTTCAGCAAAATAATTATTCGCCATTAAAAGTGAGTAAATAATTATCGAATTCCATTACAGCACACTTAATTACATAAGTTTTTGATACCTATTTTTTATAAATGCTTTTACAATAGAAGAAATTACTTTTTTTTATCTCTTACTGCAGAAATTCGACATTTTTTTTTTCAGGACACTTAAATCCTCATTTTTCTGCCTTTCATGAAGTTGGATTTTTATTAAAATATTAAAATGTCGTTTATTTAATGGGGCAATTAGGTAAAACAAACAAGCGAAGCTTTTTATTTAAACACTGATATACAATTTCATTTCTTTTAAGATTTCGAAGAAAATCTTTTTACAAGCTCTTAACTTAGTTAACTATTTTTTCAAGAGGACGTTTTTGTGTACTTTAATATGCTTTTAGGACTTTAACATCATTTACTTAAATTTCAATTATCTTCTTGAGCAACTTTTTTTGTAATTTATACTCATCTTGATATGTCTTTTTAGCTTTTTAGAAATCCCTAATAGAGTACTTAAACCTGAAATAAAAAATAAACTTTAAACTGTTCTTTTTGTTAAATAAGGAATAATGACTAAACTTCTTCAAACAGTTTACTTTTGCCACTCAAATTACTTCAATACTAGTAGAGTTAATTTATTTTTTTTAACTTTGTTAACCTTTACAAAATGGTAATTTTTTACCGAGATTTCACTGCGGAGGGGCTCTCTCTTTCAACAGGGGATGGAAATATCATCGTTGCAGGACATTCCGAGGAGTGGTGTTACTTTTGTCGAAGAATGACAGTGCACACAATGAGGGCGGGGCACTTGAAGAAGGGTTGTGCTCATCCCTTTCTTATCGCACCTGACTTCGGGGAGACCGTAGGTGAATGGGTTTGTTTGTACAGTTCGAAGCAGCATTGCAAATCCCATCCCATATTCGAGTAACCCTGTTTCTTTCTTGGATTGCAATGACAGATAATAGATTATTCTTTCTGTATTGATAGAACTCCAAACTATTCAAACCATTTGACAAAGTAGTCAAATATACTATCATTGTCCAAGCAGACTGCATTTCCTCCAAAGGGTGCAACCTTACAGAAAATAAAATCTTTACGGGGGGAAATCCTAAGCTGTTTTTTTTTTTAGTACTAATTATTTGAGCTAAATGTACTAGTAATAAATTACCTATATCCGAAATTAAACAAATGTGTTTTGAAAAAGAATAAAAAGCTCATTAATATGGTCAACCCGCGAAAGATTTTTGCGAATACATAATTATATTTATAATATACGGTCATGCTGCGAGCAAACAAAATAACAACATAATAATTTCATCGTTTAAGATCGTCAAAACTTGGGACCACGAAATAGTTAACGTGCACCAGACTAGCATATCATCATTTACTGAAAATACAATTACTATTGACAGTTAAGTATAAAATAATGAAGAAAAGTGTACCCGAGACACCTAATGCACTAAAAACAAAATATTGTTAAGTTCTTAATGTTTTTAAATAATTTAATCTTTAAAATTCGATAAAAACGACATAATATGTATCTAATTATAAGTTAATATGTATATAGTAATACTAGTTATTATGGTTTTCAAAGGTAGAGGTAATAATTAGCTTACTACTTCAATTTTTATATTGCAATTTTAGAAAAAATGAAGAAAAAAAAAGGAGCGGCGTGTTGATATCAGGGAGATTGCTGCCTTCTCCCAACTAAATTTCGTAAAACCTCCCGAATTTATTCTTTTAGAAACATCCGACATAAGAGACCAAAATTTCGATCGCCGACTGAGCTTGAATAGCGCTTTAGATTAAGCATATTAAAAAAAGGAAAGTATTAATTAAAATAGTCGAAAGTTAAATAAAAATAGTAATGAAAAGTAATGATTTACAGTTTAAGTATTATTATTTAAATCTTGAAGGTTATGAACATGTATATTTGTCAGCCAAAGATATCAATGCATCCAAATAAAATATCAACCATGTCATTGTTGCGCATCAAATAAAGGTCGTTGAAAGTCCCTTTTAAGAAAGAAATTTTTAACTTATTTAATTTACTGATATCTATTCTATTTTATTTCTGAACCCTCCTATTTTTTAAACATATATATCCTGATTCTGAATCCGAGTCAGCGTAAAGTTCGTCGTCCTCAGCCTCAGACACTTCATCCCATTTTGAAACCAAATTTTCGATCTCCAACTGAGTAAAAAAGCGCTTTCGCTTGGGCATTTTAAAATGAAAATTATCAATTAAAAATTATAGTAGTTTTAAAAAAAAGTATAATATAAAATAAAATAATAAGCATTTAGTTTAAGCATTAAAAAGTAATAAGTTTAAGAAGTAAAATATGGAAGGTTATATAAAGATTTGTTTTCACAAAAGAAAAGTTATAAACTAAGCCAGGGTGCTGCGTCCGAGTAAGTAAATGCCTTTGAAATGAACATAGCAACTTCACATGGCTGTGCCCAACCCAAGTGGCAGGAAAAACGACATTCTTAACAAAGAACCCATTCAACCCTTCACCTTTCTACTAGTAGCCTGCAATTATCTGTTTTCCCGACGACAGGTACGCGAGACCCCACATGTGGGGAGAAATTTCCGTCCCCCCTCCATGTACCAAAAGTGTCCCGCGCCCGCTCTGAGACCCTGCTTTGCCCTGGGAACACATGTGTCCCGCCCGTTTCTAAACGTTAAATTTCATTTTGGAATTTGAAAACTAAATAGAGTATTAAAGGTTTTTAAACGCCTAAATCGTACGTTCTTAAGTACTTATTACATCTCTTAATCACTAAATTATACTTGTTTCTTATAATAAAATATGTATGTTCATTCTGATGTTTGAAAACTAATTTTGATAAACGTAATTTGTTTAAAAAAACACTAATACACAAAAAAAATTGTCATTAGGTACGCACATGATTTTTTTATAAAAATGTAAATTGGTACTAGAATTACAGGTTTTATTTAATGATGTTAATTATCATGAAAACCAGAATTAAAAAAAGCATGTTTAACTAAAAGTTTTAGGATAAAATTCTGTATTTCAAATTTTTCACATTAATATATAAAAATAAAAGATTACAAATATAGTGAAACAATTTTACAGTTTTAATAAATATATTTCAGTTTATGTCGCAAAATATTTCGGTCGTTTTCTGATCGACAGTCTCAACTTATGTGTTTATAACGTTGAAATCGAATTTTAAATTTCAGTTTCAGTCATATTAGTCTCTAGCGCAAAACCTTCATTTTCGTTCCTAAGACGACAAGTCATTATATTGGTACAGAATAGTTGTAAGCTTCAAAGTATCTGTATAATATTTGATTCGTAAAATAAACATAAACCCAATTTATGTCAAGAATGTTGATGGGTTTTTTTATAGCATCCAATCAGAATAAATATTTAGGGTCAGGTCACAAGTGAACGGTGCAGTTGCAAAACTAAGATAATAGGAACAATAGACTTAAAGTCGCAGTGCTTGGCGATCTTGCCCCCCACCAAGAAAGTCATAAAGTCATAAGTCAAGATATAAGGACCGGCTCATTCCTTGGCGATTTTGTCCAAATGAATATACCGGAGTTAACTATTTTTAAAAGTCGACAATGAACGGATCGGACCTTATATATTAGTCATACTTCAAAAAAGGAGTTTTTAAACTATTTACTTAAAATCAAGTAACCTTTACATAGGGTTCCATTCTTGACCTTTTTAGAATTTAAATGCAGTTCTTTCTAGTTAACTACTATTGTCTTAATATTTTTTTATCCTAAATTTTTAATCTGATATCCTTTTTAATATCTCAAGTGAAGAGTTTTGTGGAAGAACGTGCTAAGTGACATTTTTGAAAAAAAAATTACATTTTTGTCTCAATGAACATGTTATTACGTCCTTTAAAAATATCGAGATTCACCCTTTTCATAAACGCTAAATTATGTACATATTTTACCGTGTGTAAGTGCCGTTTTTAACGTATTTAAGTGCAGACGAAAAAATTTAGAGTCCATTTTCCAATTTTCACCTTTTTGTCACTTAGCACGTTCTTTAACTAGGCTCTTCTAAAGTGGAACTGCATACTTTTCCTGCAATTTTCTATAAACACTAAATTACACATAATAAAAAATAATGTTCAAAATTGATTAATTGATAAAAAAAAGCTATTTCATAGTTAAAGATGAGTTTCTTGACATATGGATAGTTTAGAATATAAGTAAACCGGGTTCATATTTTGTCGTCTTCAAGTTGGTGCGGCGCACCTTGCGGGCAGGCCACCCGTCTCCACTGAGAAGACGGTCCCGCCTCGATCAGGATGGAGTCGCCTGCCCCCCGTTGTAGTTAAATGTATACACATTGGATTTCCCTTTCGGGCAGGCCACCCGTCTCCACTGAGGAGACGGCCCAACCTCGGGAAGGCGTCATCCATCCCCCTGCCTCCCGTTGGTGCGGCGCACCTTGCGGGCAGGCCACCCGTCTCCACTGAGAAGACGGTCCCGCCTCGATCAGGATGGAGTCGCCCACCCCCCTGTCCCCCGTTGTAGTTAAATGTATACACATTGGATTTCCCTTTCGGGCAGGCCACCCGTCTCCACTGAGGAGACGGCCAAACCTCGGGATGGCGCCATCCATCCCCCTGCCCCCCGTTGGTGCGGCGCACCTTGCGGGCAGGCCACCCGTCTCCACTGAGAAGACGGTCCCGCCTCGATCAGGATGGAGTCGCCCATCCCCCTGCCCCCCGTTGTAGTTAAATGTATACACATTGGATTTCCCTTTCGGGCAGGCCACCCGTCTCCACTGAGGAGACGGCCCAACCTCGGGATGGCGTCATCCATCCCCCTGCCTCCCGTTGGTGCGGCGCACCTTGCGGGCAGGCCACCCGTCTCCACTGAGAAGACGGTCCCGCCTCGATCAGGATGGAGTCGCCTGCCCCCCGTTGTAGTTAAATGTATACACATTGGATTTCCCTTTCGGGCAGGCCACCCGTCTCCACTGAGGAGACGGCCCAACCTCGGGATGGCGTCATCCATCCCCCTGCCCCCCGTTGGTGCGGCGCACCTTGCGGGCAGGCCACCCGTCTCCACTGAGAAGACGGTCCCGCCTCGATCAGGATGGAGTCGCCCACCCCCCTGCCCCCCGTTGTAGTTAAATGTATACGCATTGGATTTCCCTTTCGGGCAGGCCACCCGTCTCCACTGAGGAGACGGCCCAACCTCGGGATGGCGTCATCCATCTCCCTGCCCCCCGTTGGTGCGGCGCACCTTGCGGGCAGGCCACCCGTCTCCACTGAGAAGACGGTCCCGCCTCGATCAGGATGGAGTCGCCCACCCCCCTGCCCCCCGTTGTAGTTAAATGTATACACATTGGATTTCCCTTTCGGGCAGGCCACCCGTCTCCACTGAGGAGACGGCCCAACCTCGGGATGGCGTCATCCATCCCCCTGCCCCCCGTTGGTGCGGCGCACCTTGCGGGCAGGCCACCCGTCTCCACTGAGAAGATGGTCCCGCCTCGATCAGGATGGAGTCGCCCATCCCCCTGCCCCCCGTTGTAGTTAAATGTATACACATTGGATTTCCCTTTTGGGCAGGCCACCCGTCTCCACTGAGGAGACGGCCCAACCTCGGGATGGCGTCATCCATCCCCCTGCCTCCCGTTGGTGCGGCGCACCTTGCGGGCAGGCCACCCGTCTCCACTGAGAAGACGGTCCCGCCTCGATCAGAATGGATGCGCCTGCCCCCCGTTGTAGTTAAATGTATACACATTGGATTTCCCTTTCGGGCAGGCCACCCGTCTCCACTGAGGAGACGGCCCAACCTCGGGATGGCGTCATCCATCAACCTGCCCCCCGTTGGTGCGGCGCACCTTGCGGGCAGGCCACCCGTCTCCACTGAGAAGACGGTCCCGCCTCGATCAGGATGGAGTCGCCCACCCCCTGCCCCCCGTTGTAGTTAAATGTATACACATTGGATTTCCCTTTCGGGCAGGCCACCCGTCTCCACTGAGGAGACGGCCCAACCTCGGGATGGCGTCATCCATCCCCCTGCCCCCCGTTGGAGCGGCGCACCTTGCGGGCAGGCCACCCGTCTCCACTGAGAAGACGGTCCCGCTTCAATCAGGATGGAGTCGCCCACCCCCCTGCCCCCCGTTGTAGTTAAATGTATACACATTGGATTTCCCTTTCGGGCAGGCCACCCGTCTCCACTGAGGAGACGGCCCAACCTCGGGATGGCGTCATCCATCCTCCTGCCCCCCGTTGGTGCGGCGCACCTTGCGGGCAGGCCACCCGTCTCCACTGAGAAGACGGTCCCGCCTCGATCAGGATGGAGTCGCCCACCCCCCTGCCCCCCGTTGTAGTTAAATGTATACACATTGGATTTCCCTTTCGGGCAGGCCACCCGTCTCCACTGAGGAGACGGCCCAACCTCGGGATGGCGTCATCCATCCCCCTGCCCCCCGTTGGTGCGGCGCACCTTGCGGGCAGGCCACCCGTCTCCACTGAGAAGACGGTCCCGCCTCGTTCAGGATGGAGTCGCCCATCCCCCTGCCCCCCGTTGTAGTTAAATGTATACACATTGGATTTCCCTTTCGGGCAGGCCACCCGTCTCCACTGAGGAGACGGCCCAACCTCGGGATGGCGTCATCCATCCCCCTGCCCCCCGTTGTAGTTAAATGTATACACATTGGATTTCCCTTTCGGGCAGGCCACCTGTCTCCACTGAGGAGAAGGCCCAACCTCGGGATGGCGTTATCCATCCCCCTGCCCCCCGTTGGTGCGGCGCACCTTGCGGGCAGGCCACCCGTCTCCACTGAGAAGACGGTCCCGCCTCGATCAGGATGGAGTCGCCCACCCCCCTGCCCCCCGTTGTAGTTAAATGTATACACATTGGATTTCCCTTTCGGGCAGGCCACCCGTCTCCACTGAGGAGACGGCCCAACCTCGGGATGGCGTCATTTATCCCCCTGCCCCCCTTTGTAGTTAAATGTATACACATTGGATTTCCCTTTCGGGCAGGCCACCCGTCTCCACTGAGGAGACGGCCCAACCTCGGGATGGCGTCATCCATCCCCCTGCCCCCCGTTGGTGCGGCGCACCTTGCGGACTGGCCACCCGTCTCCACTGAGAAGACGGTCCCGCCTCGATCAGGATGGAGTCGCCCATCCCCCTGCCCCCCGTTGTAGTTAAATGTATACACATTGGATTTCCCTTTCGGGCAGGCCACCCGTCTCTACTGAGGAGACGGCCCAACCTCGGGATGGCGTCATCCATCCCCCTGCCCCCCGTTGGTGCGGCGCACCTTGCGGGCAGGCCACCCGTCTCCCCTGAGAAGACGGTCCCGCCTCGATCAGGATGGAGTCGCCCATCCCCCTGCCCCCCGTTGTAGTTAAATGTATACACATTGGATTTCCCTTTCGGGCAGGCCACCCGTCTCCACTGAGGAGACGGCCCAACCTCGGGATGGCGTCATCCATCCCCCTGCCCCCCGTTGGTGCGGCGCACCTTGCGGACTGGCCACCCGTCTCCACTGAGAAGACGGTCCCGCCTCGATCAGGATGGAGTCGCCCACCCCCCGTTGTAGTTAAATGTATACACATTGGATTTCCCTTTCGGGCAGGCCACCCGTCTCCACTGAGGAGACGGCCCAACCTCGGGATGGCGTCATCCATCCCCCTGCCCCCCGTTGGTGCGGCGCACCTTGCGGGCAGGCCACCCGTCTCCACTGAGAAGACGGTCCCGCCTCGATCAGGATGGAGTCGCCCACCCCCCAGCCCCCCGTTGTAGTTAAATGTATACACATTGGATTTCCCTTTCGGGCAGGCCACCCGTCTCCACTGAGGAGACGGCCCAACCTCGGGATGGCGTCATCCATCCCCCTGCCCCCCGTTGGTGCGGCGCACCTTGCGGGCAGGCCACCCGTCTCCACTGAGAAGATGGTCCCGCCTCGATCAGGATGGAGTCGCTCATCCCCCTGCCCCCCGTTGTAGTTAAATGTATACACATTGGATTTCCCTTTTGGGCAGGCCACCCGTCTCCACTGAGGAGACGGCCCAACCTCGGGATGGCGTCATCCATCCCCCTGCCTCCCGTTGGTGCGGCGCACCTTGCGGGCAGGCCACCCGTCTCCACTGAGAAGACGGTCCCGCCTCGATCAGGATGGATGCGCCTGCCCCCCGTTGTAGTTAAATGTATACACATTGGATTTCCCTTTCGGGCAGGCCACCCGTCTCCACTGAGGAGACGGCCCAACCTCGGGATGGCGTCATCCATCCCCCTGCCCCCCGTTGGTGCGGCGCACCTTGCGGGCAGGCCACCCGTCTCCACTGAGAAGACGGTCCCGCCTCGATCAGGATGGAGTCGCCCACCCCCCTGCCCCCCGTTGTAGTTAAATGTATACACATTGGATTTCCCTTTCGGGCAGGCCACCCGTCTCCACTGAGGAGACGGCCCAACCTCGGGATGGCGTCATCCATCCCCCTGCCCCCCGTTGGAGCGGCGCACCTTGCGGGCAGGCCACCCGTCTCCACTGAGAAGACGGTCCCGCTTCGATCAGGATGGAGTCGCCCACCCCCCTGCCCCCCGTTGTAGTTAAATGTATACACATTGGATTTCCCTTTCGGGCAGGCCACCCGTCTCCACTGAGGAGACGGCCCAACCTCGGGATGGCGTCATCCATCCCCCTGCCCCCCGTTGGTGCGGCGCACCTTGCGGGCAGGCCACCCGTCTCCACTGAGAAGACGGTCCCGCCTCGATCAGGATGGAGTCGCCCACCCCCCTGCCCCCCGTTGTAGTTAAATGTATACACATTGGATTTCCCTTTCGGGCAGGCCACCCGTCTCCACTGAGGAGACGGCCCAACCTCGGGATGGCGTCATCCATCCCCCTGCCCCCCGTTGGTGCGGCGCACCTTGCGGGCAGGCCACCCGTCTCCATTGAGAAGACGGTCCCGCCTCGTTCCGGATGGAGTCGCCCATCCCCCTGCCCCCCGTTGTAGTTAAATGTATACACATTGGATTTCCCTTTCGGGCAGGCCACCCGTCTCCACTGAGGAGACGGCCCAACCTCGGGATGGCGTCATCCATCCCCCTGCCCCCCGTTGTAGTTAAATGTATACACATTGGATTTCCCTTTCGGGCAGGCCACCTGTCTCCACTGAGGAGAAGGCCCAACCTCGGGATGGCGTTATCCATCCCCCTGCCCCCCGTTGGTGCGGCGCACCTTGCGGGCAGGCCACCCGTCTCCACTGAGAAGACGGTCCCGCCTCGATCAGGATGGAGTCGCCCACCCCCCTGCCCCCCGTTGTAGTTGAATGTATACACATTGGATTTCCCTTTCGGGCAGGCCACCCGTCTCCACTGAGGAGACGGCCCAACCTCGGGATGGCGTCATCCATCCCCCTGCCCCCCTTTGTAGTTAAATGTATACACATTGGATTTCCCTTTCGGGCAGGCCACCCGTCTCCACTGAGGAGACGGCCCAACCTCGGGATGGCGTCATCCATCCCCCTGCCCCCCGTTGGTGCGGCGCACCTTGCGGACTGGCCACCCGTCTCCACTGAGAAGACGGTCCCGCCTCGATCAGGATGGAGTCGCCCATCCCCCTGCCCCCCTTTGTAGTTAAATGTATACACATTGGATTTCCCTTTCGGGCAGGCCACCCGTCTCCACTGAGGAGACGGCCCAACCTCGGGATGGCGTCATCCATCCCCCTGCCCCCCGTTGGTGCGGCGCACCTTGCGGGCAGGCCACCCGTCTCCACTGAGAAGACGGTCCCGCCTCGATCAGGATGGAGTCGCCCATCCCCCTGCCCCCCGTTGTAGTTAAATGTATTCACATTGGATTTCTCTTTCGTTCAGGCCACCCGTCTCCACTGAGGAGACGGCCCAACCTCGGGATGGCGTCATCCATCCCCCTGCCCCCCGTTGGTGCGGCGCACCTTGCGGGCAGGCCACCCGTCTCCACTGAGAAGACGGTCCCGCCTCGATCAGGATGGAGTCGCCCACCCCCCTGCCCCCCGTTGTAGTTAAATGTATACACATTGGATTTCCCTTTCGGGCAGGCCACCCGTCTCCACTGAGGAGACGGCCCAACCTCGGGATGGCGTCATCCATCCCCCTGCCCCCCGTTGGTGCGGCGCACCTTGCGGGCAGGCCACCCGTCTCCACTGAGAAGACGGTCCCGCCTCGATCAGGATGGAGTCGCCCACCCCCCTGCCCCCCGTTGTAGTTAAATGTATACACATTGGATTTCCCTTTCGGGCAGGCCACCCGTCTCCACTGAGGAGACGGCCCAACCTCGGGATGGCGTCATCCATCCCCCTGCCCCCCGTTGGTGCGGCGCACCTTGCGGGCAGGCCACCCGTCTCCACTGAGAAGACGGTCCCGCCTCGATCAGGATGGAGTCGCCCATCTCCCAGCCCCCCGTTGTAGTTAAATGTATTCACATTGGATTTCCCTTTCGGGCAGGCCACCCGTCTCCACTGAGGAGACGGCCCAACCTCGGGATGGCGTCATCCATCCCCCTGCCCCCCGTTGGTGCGGCGCACCTTGCGGGCAGGCCACCCGTCTCCACTGAGAAGACGGTCCCGCCTCGATCAGGATGGAGTCGCCCACCCCCCTGCCCCCCGTTGTAGTTAAATGTATACACATTGGATTTCCCTTTCGGGCAGACCACCCGTCTCCACTGAGGAGACGGCCCGACCTCGTTGGGATGGCGTCATCCATCCCCCATCTCCATCTGGCGCCATCCATCCTCCATCCGCGCACCTCCACAATTTCGACATGTCTCTGAAGGGGAGGGAAATAGTCTCCAGGAACATGTACCCGGGGGAAACTGCGCAATGACCGCCCCCAGGACTTTCGGACCCAACATATTTAACGAGCACGTACTCCGCATATACTCGGTGAGTTTTCAGCGACCAGGACTCGATCGCGGGACCTTTCAATCCGGAGACCGAGACACTGACCAAAGGGCTCCACACAACCCTATAATCTTCTTACATCATGGTATAAAATCGTAGTCGTTCGCAATACGTAATACAACATAGACCCCCTACAAGTCAAAATATTTCTCTTCCATTCAACTTTCTTGACCACTACCATATTTCCATTTAATCTTCTTGAATGGATCGCTGCACCATGAAAAAAAAATGTTTGACAGGACTTTTGGACCCAACGGATTTAACGAGCATGTACTCCGCATATACTCGGTAAGTTTTCAGCGACCAGGTTTCGATCGCGGGACCTACCGATCCGTAGATCGCTACGCTGACAACAGCGCGCTTCACAGCCCTAACTTTCTAGAATATCGATAACGATCACAGTTATAAACTAGTCTGTCAAAGTTTAACTTCACTTCTGTTCACAAATTCGTAAAAAAAACTACTTTTACTAACGGGGCGATTGACGGGGCGAAAAAAAAAATGAAATTGACCTTTCTGTTCTTTTTTGTAATAACATCTCTAACAACTTTACATTGCTGATGAACAAATGTCACCATTAAAACTTTGATATTGGGCCAGTGTGCCAAAAGTATAAACTACATATGTTCTTTATATTAATTTTCTATTATAACGCCGCACTTGTGAACTAATGCCGGTATAAGGAGACAAACCTCATTGTATGGAATAGCGGTTAAGTGATAAACTAGTCCAAAACCTAAATTGGCACTTAAAACAATCATATTCCGATATTGAACAAGGCGTCAATAATTTAGACCATAACAGGTTCCATAAACAAGGCGTCATTTAACGGCGAATTTTTTTTTTGCCCTTCGCGAACCGTTTATAGGATTGTTAAGGAAAAAACAGGTTACCTGGAATGTATCCTAATTGGCCTGAATCACCGCGCTAAACATTCGTCATAGCTGTTTTATAAAAAAAATAGTAATGAAAAAGTTTAAAAAATAAAAACATACCCTTAAACTTGAGATCCTTCTTAATATTCAGCGCTTGTGTGTATCACAATAACACAATTTTTTAATGAATAAAGTATTTTTTGAACACTCTCTTTAATAAGCAGCTTAGTACGTGGGGTCTCTGGATGAAATGAAAAAATAGATCATTTTCATTGTTAGCAAGTATTGTAAACAGAATTTTGTTACAACAATGCGTGTCTTTAATTTTCAATGCTGCTTTGATCCACTATTGTTAAAATTTTGTATAACAGCATCGAGTGTTCAGATCGATGAATCTCTGGATTTTTTTGAATCCAATGAAATAGAAAATTAACTTGAAATGTAGGCATCTTAATCTGAGTAAAAAAAAACTTTTTTCACTGCTTTTGGGCGAAAAAAAAAGTGCTTTTTTTTAACCGTTTCAAAAATTCTAACTTTTGCACACGCTTGATATTGAAATTATAATGTAAAAGTAGCATTTTTTCACGCAATTATAAAAAATATATTATGAAACATAAAATATATGAATTTTTAATACTTTTTAATCATTCTATGTTTATAATTATAATAAGGTCAAAACCTCAATAAACTGAATACCACATAATTTAAACTTATATTTGGCCTAATGATAAAAAAAATCTCAAGTTCAACAATTTTATAACGAAAGTTAATTTTAGATATTCTGTTATTCGTTTGATATAAAATTTAAATAAGGAATAAAATCGCGGAAAAGCGCTATTCATATATAAAAAAAAAAGCAGGTTTTAAAAAATTGACAAGTACTTAGTTGTACATATTACTAAAACTATATTTTGCTTGTTGTTTAAGTCCAACTTCCTTTACTTGCTGATTAAAATATTATATTTTCGAAAAATAAATATGGATACAGAGAATGAGAAATTTCATAATGAATAAGAATTGAAAAATGAAACAGGAACAGAAATAAAACAGTTAATGAAAGCTAGTCACGAAAATAAAATTCATTGAACGTCTGTTATAAAAAACAGGGGCAAATTTAAAAAGTAGTTAAAAATGCTTAAACCAACCTCATGCCCAAGAAACTGTGAACAAATCAAATCCAATTGTATTCGAAACCATCCTGGAACAATCTTTGGAATACTTGAATATTATCACAGGTCCAATAAAAAACCTCGAGGTGCTGCTAGCAATAAAACTGCTTAAATGTGACAACCTACACTCTTAAAACAAAAGAGCGAATTTAACTCAATCTAAGTAATTTTCACTCCTCCAGTCTTGAAAATGCACTTCTCCGAAACTAGTGGATCCTTTGTGTGTTAAACCTCCAACAGGATCACTCCAAACGAGTGATTTTAACTCAGTCTGAGTTAATATTCACTCCTTTCCAGTGTCGAAAATGCACTTCTCCAACTGGAGTGGATTTCACCCTTTTGTTTTAAGAGTGTACAGCTGCGGAAATAAAAAAAGTACCACTAGTGATTATTTCTGCCGTTAGTCACCCTATAGAATCGGACCTTTTTGAAATTGTAAACAATTAACATTCTGAGTTAATTGCATGACACAAATTTTGCATAAGGGGTCATCTTCATATTAAAAATGTTACTAACTTTAAAATTTCCAATAGTAACACCCCTTTTTGAGTCCATATTTCAAATCTATGAACTATGTTAATACGAAATGCCAAAATTTGTTAGTTTTTAAGCATTATTAGGGGAGTTAGAGACGTGCAAAGTTTAGGTCCCATAATGTTAAATGAGTTGCACATAAAAAACTATCCCAATCTATAAATAATTAAGATAATGAAACGAATTTTTTGCTGAAAAGAAATTATAATAACCCAAACAAAATGCATTCAATATTAAGGTATTTAAAACAATTTTTATATTTTTTGATAATTATTATATTAATTTTTTAAAAAAATATTAATAGAAACCCCTTAATATTTTTACAGAAATAAGTTCAAGACAGGAAGTTTAAGCGAACTCCCAATTTTTAAAAAATTTTATTCATAATTTGCTGAGTAAATCCCAAAATATTTTTTAATTACCCTTTAGGGAACTGTGTATAAGATTACATGTGTAATTGATAAATAAAGACGGCCTTGCATGCATGCTTGCTTGTCATTTAGAAATGGTCCCCAAAAGATCCACGAGTGATTCGATTGAATAACTCATCGAATATTCATTCAAATGTAACAAAAACTTAGATTTAAGGGTTTTCGAGAGTGCTTAACATTTCTAAGTTATTAAAATTGGGTGTTGCTATTGGAAATTTCAAAGTTCGTAATATTTTTAATATGAAGACGGCCCCTTATGCAAATTTTGTGTCATGCAATTAACTCAGAACGTTAATTGTTCACAATCTCAAAAAGGTTCGATTCTATAGGATAACCAATGGCTGAAATAATCACTAGTGGTACTTTTTTTATTTCCGCAGCTGTACCTGGTGAACAAATTTCGAAGAGAAAATTTCATCCCTTTGATTTTGTCTTTATCTGATTGCACCGTGCGTTTTATGGGAAGCACAATATGACGAAGGATCTTATCTAGTTTAGTTTAATTTGTGAATTATCTTTGCGCTAGAGCTAAACAAGGGCTATTGTCGACGTAATTTAGAACCACTGTCAAATGGCGAGCCGACCTCCGAATAAGCACCCAACGCAACAGTGTGACGTACGCAGCGTTGCGACTTTCGAGCATATACAGGGTGAGGCAAACAAAACCGGCCCCGATCTAGAGATGGGAATACGTAGAAATGCTTGGCGAGAAAAAATCTTGAAGCCACCTGAAGCATGTTTTTGCATTGGTTGGATCGGATTAGCTTCACATTAGAGCTCTGCATTGACTAGTGGTGAGTTCAGATCTTGGTTCTTATTGTATAAAGACGTCCCATACTCCCATAATGCAAATTTTGTATCTTGCAATCAATCTAGAATGTTTTGTATTACCGAAAACAAAAAGGTCCGATTCTCTAGGATAAATAACAACCGAAATAATCACAAGTGGGAACTTTTTTAATCAGCCCTACAAATAAGCCCTACACCTTGTTTTTATTTTATTTAAGGGGTCATAGGAGTCTTAAAAATGTGCAAAGAAGGTACTACAAAGCATAGATTGATCTTTCATTTAATTTTTTTTAACTTCTCAATATATAAGTATATTTTTTATACGTAATTCTACAAGATTTATTTAATATAAAACAAATTTTAAAATTTATGAAACTTTAGCCAAAACTAAAATAAATTATATTAAACATAAAGCTATTTGAAAACATTGGGATTAAGCTTGCGCGGCAAATTTTGAGGTCAATATTGAAAAAAATTACCAAGAAAATGACTTTATATTGTACAAATACAAACAAAGACTTATACCTAAATTCTCAGCTCAATTTTAATTAGAAATTATGTTAAGAACTTTTTTCTAAAAAAAATAATACAAATTTTAAAATTTTGATTTAAATTTTTTTAAAAAATAATTTCTAATTAAAATTGAGCTGAGAATTTAGGTATAAGTCTTTGTTTGTACATATTTGTACAATATAAAGTCATTTTCTTGGTCATTTTTTCAATTTTGACCTCAAAATTTGCCGCGCAAGCCTAATCCCAATGTGTTCAAATAGCTTTATGTTTAATAACATTTATTTTAGTTTTGGCTAAAGTTTCATAAATTTTAAAATTTGTTTTATATTAAGTAAATCTTGTAGACTTACATATAAAAAAATTATACTTATATATCGAGTAGTTAAAAAATTACATGAAAGATCAAACTATACTTTGTAGTACCTTCTTTGCACATTTTTAAGACTCCTATGACCCCTTAAACTAGCTTTTCTAACCATAGCGTTGTTGCCGGCAAATAAGTCGCCAAGCGTTTGTTTGGGCTTAATATTGAAGCGATCAAAAGCTTCAGTTATCAAAACTGTTTTTGTATTGGTTTTTGACTTGGCAACATTTCTGTCGTATTCTTATCTCCACTTCGGGGGCGGTTTTGTTTGCCTCACCCTGTATTTAAAAGCCCACCCTCTCCACGTGAAAGAGTTAATTATCATAGTTTATTTAATTTTTTTTAGAAAAGTTAAAAGCAATCGTAATTTCCAACTAGATTTAGTTATTCAAGTGTTAGTAGAATAGTTTCGGACCAAAAATGTGGACGTTCTTAAACATTTGTAGGCAACACCTTGTCGAAGAATCTTTTAAAAAGTTGTTTAAAGAGAATAAAAGTAAAGAGATAAGTTTTCTACGAAAACCACTGACTAACCAAATATTTCTGAATTAATCAGTGCAAGTGGATGCAATAACTATGTAGAATTTCAGTGCAATAAAAATATCCAAGTTCAGATATTATCCTCTAAGTAGCTCAGTAGTTTTAACACGACATGTTAAGAGGTAATTTCTGTTATTAAGCTTTAACCTTAAACCGTCGTAGAACACAGAAGCTTTTTCTGGAATTGGTTCACTTGTATTCTGAGCCCTACATACTTTGACAACATTCAGAAAAAAATGTTTTCATAATCATAAATTTTTTTTAAAAAAATAAACATATTTACTTTATGATTTTTTTTGTTAATATTGATACGGTTCTCATTGTAATAATAAAAATAATAAAACTACCCCATTTGCATGTGGAGGATACGTATGTAGTATACGTCTTTCGACAGACTCCCTTAAAACTTCGTTCAAACCTTTACATGCATACAAAATATGAAAAAGGGTTTTGGACGGCATATTTCTAGGTGTGGGAAAATTTTAGGCATTTGTTTCATATTATTAGGTGCTATGCAAAAGATCCATTGAATACCTATTTGGCTTAAGTTCTCTCAGCAAAACAGAATCTCGGCTTACTTTTACATTCCAAGAGAGCTGAGATTCCACAGTTCAGATTTATTATAATCAGAGAGTCAAGCCCAGTAGCGAGAACCGCTTTGATCGCTTAAATAGCCACGATTTAAAGATTGAAGTTTACATTCAATACACAGTGAAATAAACTTTGTCACTTTATCCTTCAAAGGGTCTAGTGACTTATCGTTTCATATTTTCGTATGATTGACCAAATCGTATTATTTTTACGACCATACGTTGCGATGAGCTACTTAAAATTTGCGGCGAAAACTTTAACAACTCTTTTGTCAAACTAATAACTGAAAGTGCACAACTTCCTTCGAAATAATTTTGCTAATTTGACTTCTCTAAGGTGGTATTGACGCAAACGTAAGTACTAAAAGTGTTTGGTAATTGAATTTAGAAGCATATTGTTTTCAATAATAGGATGAGTTCTGAAAGCTTTATAATTTAACTTTATATTTATGAAATCTAAACCTAATTGTTCCCAAAAGAGATTCACAGGATACTTTTATTTAAATTCTCAAATAATTTAAATAATCTTATTTTTTAATAGAAATAATGGGACGCAAGTGTACACTTAAAACGTTCAAGCATCATTTAAAATAATTTGGTTTCCGTTGGTTTAACTTGAAAAAACCTTTTTTTCTAAGTAAAGGTTTATATATTGCGATTTTATAAATTTTGAGAGGGGAAAAAATTGTGCATATTTGTATTTACAAAAAAGTTGCAAAAAACTGTAAATAATACACTTGCTTGTTTGTTTAAGTTTTTTTTACGTTTTACAACGTTTTTTTTAAAAATTTTTTAAAGAAGTTAACATATTTAACAACTACCTAATGATTAAGGATAAATGAAAAATTCATGGTTCCCTTTACTTAAAATTGTTTTATAATTTTTTCTTGAAAATATGAAGAAAGGTGTTTCTTGAAGAATTGTTTTTTATTGACACTCTTCTTTAATTTTTTTTCCAAATTAATAACAATTATGATCTTAATTATTAAGAGAACAATTCATATTAATAATTAAAATAATTAATATGATAATTTTACAGAAAAAATCCCGTACAGTTGTACAAAAAATATTGTAGTTAATTTAAATCATGTAAACAACAATGAAACAAATACGATGAAGCATTAGGTGGGAGGTAGCTGGTATACAGATAGAATTTAAATTCTTCAATTTAAAGAAAAACAACAACAAAAAATCTTTAAAAAATGATTACTTATATTTATCAAGTGAATAGGCAGTTAATTGTATAGTTTAGGGGCAAGGAAAAGGGAATTTTTACTAAATGTAGTTTAGGGGAAAATTTTAATTTAAAATACTTAATGATCTGATGGAATTGCTAAGGCTTTCTTTAAGTTAACTAAGTTATTTATTACAATAAATGACAATCAAATTCGACATTGTAGCAAACAGGAAGCAAAATATGTTTTCTAAAACTGGGAAAGTTGAGTGATTGAGTTTAAAAGAATGAAAAAGTCATTTTGTTGTATTGAAATAATTGGTTGTAAATTGAAATTGTATTTTCCAACTAAAATTAATCAAACTAAAATTAAAAAAATATTAATACCGAGCATAATATTGTGTTTTTAAAAAATTACATGTACCTATTACTCGCAATGTAATCTAATATTACAGCGTTGCAGCTATAAACACAGATTGCTACATATGTTGAGGGCTAAATGTTAAAGCAAATACCATTAATTGAGATTATCTCATAAATACCTATTTATATATCAGTGTGCTGAAAGAAAGTGCGGTTTATTGCTGACATTTTGTGTTAGAAGATCAAGTCTCGCACTGTACTATTTGCTGGGTACTTAAACTTAATGGTGGTGACGATAAATAATTTCATTCGGGTATTTCTATTAAAAAGCATATTATATGTAGTGTTAGCAAAGAGATCATGTATCAAAATATTACTTGAGCATGGTAATACTAAGATAATTACATCATTTGATATATAATAGGAGAGACCTTGGCTAGTTTACCATGATTTTTTCTCTCGATTTGTTTTATATATTTTGAGGAAACCATAATATCATAAGCTTCCTTACACTGTCAGCTACAAACTAGAATTACACTTTTTCCAAACAAATAAATAAAGTTTTCGACACGAAGTGTATAACCAAGAAAGTCGGCTGCCTTGCATATGAGGCACATATTCTTCTCGTTCTTCAAAAATGAATGCCACACATTTTCCAAACATTTTTAAACAAGTTTAACTCAAGTCATATAAATATTTGTTATTTTATGTACGTTTTATAGCAAATTAAAATAACCTACAAAAGCAGCCTAAAATAACCTACAAATAATATTAACAAAATATGGAAGTTTAGTAAAAATGGCAGTTGATTATATAAACTTTAAATTAACAAATTTAATTTTTAAAAATGTCATCATTAACCGAACTACAAGGAACTCTTACTCCAATATAATCTTATCCTGTAATTCCTATGAAGCTTCTAAGATGAACTTATCCTGCACTTTTGAAGTAACATCGCTTGGTACTGATTGCTAGAAATTGCCCAAAGTGTTGCTAAACGACCATTTTTGTTCTATGACAGTAAATTTCTACATTTAGAACTTCCTATATGGTTATTCTGCAATATTATGTATGGTTAGATAGTGATCATATGTTAAAAAAATAATTACTCATTGGCAAAGTAAGCTAGGTTTGTAAAGGTCATTGCATTTTTTCTACGCGACATCGCTAGAAATTCGTGCCTTGTCAAATTTTGAAAAACCTGCCACGTTGTCATATTTTGCCCTTATTAGTTTTTTGAAGAGCAAAGATTTAAGTTTTTTTAATTCATAGTTGCGTTTCAATATAAGTATGAAAACTTACTAGACATGAAAAATCAGAAAAAGCTCTATAACAATATGACAACAAAAACTGAACACATTCTGAAACTGCTCATTTCCAATATGAGGCCAGATGAAAACTTACCTCATGGAAAAACTAGCTCCAGCCTCAATCTACAAGTTAAAAAACAATATATCAAGTTAAATATTTTCACAAAACGAAATTTGTAAAAGTATGAAATTGTTTTCAAAAAGAAATTTGCTTAAATTTGTAACCCATCGAGGTATGCAGACGTACAACCCGACATCTGGCTGCCAGGTGTTACAGCCAAACACTGAATGTATCAAAAATTATCAATTTTATAATTTTACCAAATTTATATATTAAAATAATGGATAGGTAATTTCTAATACTCTGCAGTTATGTTAAATGTGGAAAAATAATAACTGATAGAAGCTGATAAAAAATAAGGATTGTTTTATTCAAATGTATTTTTCCATATTTACTTCGAAAATTTTCAAAAAAAAGCAAACGTTATTTGACTTATGAAAAATAGCAGAACCTTCTCTGATTTTTCGCTCATAAAACATAAGAGAGAATGAAAAAAATATCTCTTACAGAATATGTAACTTAGAAGTAAGATAACAACCATACTATTTCAAAAACCAATATCCGACATCAAAATTGACGCACTCCCTGTGTAATGAAACCAACCTAATACCTACTAAACACGCCATCAGACCACAAAGAAACTTTTCAGCTCCCTCTTTAATACAACCCAGCCCTTCCTCTGGCTTTGTAAAGAAAACACTTTTACGCCCTGCGAGCGAGGGTTAATTCGCACTATTAAATGTTGATCAAAGGTTGAAATCTGCATGGGGGATCCCATCACTAGATAATTGAGTAATCCACTTAAAGACGAGAAAATTCATTACGTGGCATGGCTTTGGTTTGAAAAAAATGTAAGAGACAGTGTATGCATTGGGAAAGCATTTGATATATAACAGGGGTTGGGAAAAAACGACTTATTAATAAGTATATTTTGGGCTTGGGTAATATTTTCTACATTTAACCTTCTGAGCGCTAGACAAAGCGTTTTCCGTACTTCATGCACAAGTTCCAGCAATAACAGTAATTTAAAAATTATATAAATGATACATTTGTATTGATATTTCTATTTTGCTTCTGAAAACGATTTTATGATCATGTTTCAGAAATAAACATAATACAGACTTTTTAAACTAGTGGGTTATTTAAAACAAATAGCAATTCTAAAATTTGTGGAGGACAAAATTTGCTTAGTTCCATGTCGATGCCGCTCAGTAGTTTACACTTGGGTAAAAAGTATAAAATCGTACTTTGACAATCTATGTATAGCTATTGATAAACATCATTTTTTATAAATAAATATAATTTTTCAATTTAAATCCTTGATTTGTTATAAACAACCATTTTTAAAAAAAAAGAAATTTAAACATTTTACCTAAAATATCATCAGTATCTGCAAGTTGAAGGAGAGTGTCAACTATATTGAAAAAATATTAATGGTAACTGAAGATATTTTTTAAAATATGGTTAACAACTTAAATTGCTTACATTTTATTATTAAATATTTTAGCATGTAGATGTCACCGTAACTATTTGAAAATGAAATACTGAATAATGTTTATACCCATACAAACTTGAATCGGACCCACAATACCAAATACAGTTTTGTCAATCTAACTAATCACTGTACCTTTTCATTATTAGATATTCTTTCGCCCTTGTAGGTGTAAGGCTTAAATAGGTGGCTTTCAGTGTATTTACTCTTTCATGTGACCTTCTGCATAATAATGCAGGTAATACAATGGCTCCATGCCCTAGAAGCCTGCTGTAATCACATGCTAACTGCCCAGATTGTTTTTCGGCATGGTTTATCCAGCTATTTAATAGTTTTTCTAAGTCTAATATAAATCTCTGAATAAATAATGAAAAAATGGTAAAAGTCTTTAGATTTATATGTCGCCAAGCATTTTAATAATGTCTAATTAAGGAAACCTTGTAACCAATCATAATCATAGTTAGGTAAAACTTTTTTATAATACATCGACAATCCAACAAAGGTTAATTTCCTAACAAGGAAAATAAAACTTTGAATAATTATGTATAGCTTTCTAAGTCCGTTAGGAAATTTGTAGTTTATTTCCATTCACCAAAAAGCGGAGTTTTCAATTTAACGTAATAAGTTTTTTGAACCTCGAAAATAAAAGAAATTAGTATCGAAAATAGTATTCAATTTTACGTTATGTATGTGTCATAATTGTCATATTGTTGATTTCATAGAACTGAAGAATTAATTTTTAAAGCAAATTAACATTTTAACTATTTGTTTAAGTATTACTTTCAATCAAATAGTTGAGTCATTTTCAATTCATTCAAATAACGCACACATGTAATGATAAATTAAAATTTTAAATTATTTTTTCGGCTTTAATAGGACATGCATTAAAACTTAATATATAATTTTCATATTTTTCAGATCAACATTTCTGTTAAAAAAAATATAAAAATTCGTTATGATAAATATTCTGTACTGTTATAAAAACAAAATTTATTGTAAAATATTGAAAATAGTAATTTAATTTAATTCCTCTAACATGTTAATTAATATAAAACTCTAGCCAAGAAAAAAAATCAGGTATGATGGTAAAAAACGTATCATTTATTTAAATATATTATAATAAATATATCTAAATGTATTGAAAAACTCACATATATCAAAAACACATTGCCAAAATTATATTTGAACCAATCTATATACTTTAAAATAAACCTTAAATAATTTAAACTTTCTAAAATGTTAAGTGTTTTAAACTCTAAAATGGTGCAGTTATTCTAATAAACTCAACTCGATGCTTGCAAAATTTGAAAAAGAATTTAAACAAAAAAATAGATGTCAATTGCAGATAAATTATAACTAGTACAAGGATAAGCTAAAATCTTTTGGGAATTTTGTTTTATAATCTCTGCTTATCATGTCTCACAATCTTGACTTCAAAAATAAAGCTTTGATAGCTTTGAAATCATAATAAAGACTTGATTAAATTTCCCCATAGGAGATCATGAGAGCTTGAAATTAAATTTTTAATGCTCAACCATAATCATATTGGAGTAATCATTTTTTTTTTTTTATAAACGAAACAAAAGGTAGAAATTTTCTTCCTTGAAAATTTATATGTTATTCAAAGACAGAGAGATTTTCTAATAAATATGTGGGGCATTATAATCTTACTTAAATATTAATTAAAAATGAAGATATTTTATTGATTAATATTTAATTATATTGTTCAATTAAAAGTTATTTTTAATTAATTAAATGTTTCATTTTTAGTTTTCTTAATGTTTGATATGAAGGTAAATATTTAATTGAATTTTTGTGTTAAATTAAAATACATTAATTTGTTGAATACACATTTGATATCTAATGAAACCATTTTCGTTTATCAATATTAATTATCTACTATAAATAAACGCAAAAAGTAGAAAAGAATAAATAGACCCGAAGATTGTTTAAGTGTGTGTACACTGAACAGGTGTTTCGACAGATTTAAATATCAAAGAAAAAGGTTTTTATAGTTAAATTACGCTTACATGTTAAGTATAAAATAGCTTATATTACATGAACTGGCTTATACTACAACTCCCCCTGCTAGCTATAGATAATTATTGAATTAGAGCTTAGAACTTTTTTTGAATTCTGTGTGGAAGCAGTTCTATGTGATAATTGCTGATATAAATGTGCTTGTTTAAATATTAAATTATTAATAAATTGATAAATAAATTTTTAAATGTCCTTTTTGGTGATTTCAAATTTTTATGCTGAGAAACTGAAATAATTTTATTATATATGTTATGAAATAAATTGAATTCATTGCCTAACGTCATATAAATAAATACTTCAAAACCAAATTTGAAATCTTGATTAACGAGAAAATTGTAGATCAAAGGATATCTAAGAGAATTTTAATGTTATCGTTACGTTTAGAAACTGATTCTTAAAATTATTTAAAATACCGAGTATATTGCCCGTTTCTGTTGTTTACATATAAATTATCCCTATGAAAACTTTTTCCCTAATGAACCTTCACATTATTAGGGTAAATTCAATTTTTAAAAGGAATATAATTATCTATTTTGACTTATCCTGGATTTCAATACTAATTTGCCAGGAACACCAAATATATTCTACCCTTCACATGAATAATTTATTAGAAGCTGTATATTTAACTGGATAGAAAAGTTTTAATGAATTGATTTTGCATTATTTTACCCTAGTTGAAAAGTGGACTGTTCAGAAATTACATTAAGTTTAACAGACAACACTAAAGGTAAAATGATTAAGCATAAAATTCCCAAATTTTCGCCAGTAAAAAGTACAATATTACATTATCCATAATTGGCTTAAATCTAGTAATCTATGCATATCAACTTGAAATTACCTTAGAAATAAGCTTGAATTTATACTTTAACTTTATTTAAACTGGAAAGGGTAATAATAGCCTTAACCCTAGTTTATGAAGGCTTGTGTTATAAGAAAGAGTCAACTAATTCTTAACTATGTTCTTGTTTAAATGTAAAAAAAATGAAATTAAAATAGTTTAATTAAAAAATACAGTCGATACAAATTAAATAATAAAGGTTAACAAAACTAATGCAATTCTAAAAGCTGGACGAAATAATACTTGAAAATGAAGTTTTGACTTTTTTTTTCAAAATTGGTATTTATGCAGAAAAAATACTGAACTATATTTTAAAACAAGTAAGACATTCTTTTGGAAACTGAAGCATAAATGTTTTTATAAAAATATATAATTATAAGATATAATTTGACATTTAATAAATAAAGATTGGTTTTAAACATAAAGTTATAATCGTTTCAAACACAGTTTACTGTCGAGAAATTTTTGCAATTGACAGTTGTTAAAATGACACGTTAAGTTTCGTGAGAACAGAAACATATTGCAAAATCGAGACTTTGGGATTTTAAAATAAATTAAATGTGTCCTTACGTTCCCTTACGTTTAATTGGTTAATATACAAGCTAAAAAAATATAACATTGGTAACAATTGAAATATGCAATTTGAAACAAAAATAATAAAAATTTTACTATGCTTCTAATAAGTTTGAAGCTCGCATAATGATGAATGAAAAAATATTTACTAAATTAAACCCACATTTATATCCATCCAAAAAAATTTAATTAAAAACGAAATTAGTAAAAATTTTTATAATTTTAAATATTTTATTGTTGTTGTTTATTTGTGTGCTTAGCAAGTGGAAAAAAATTGAAAAAAAAAACTGTGCAATTAAAGAAAAGGTTTTCAAGGGTATCGGATCCTCTTACACTCTTAAAACAAACACTCCCAATTTACCTCAGTCTGAGTGGATTTCACTCCTCCAGACTGGAATGCACTTCTCCTTTTGGAGTGGATCCTTTGTGTGTTAAACCTCCGACAGGATCACTCCAAACGAGTGATTTTAACTCAGCCTGAGAAAATATGCATGCCTTTAGGGTGTCGAAAATGCACTTCTCCAACTGGAGTGGATTTCACTCTTTTGTTTTAAGAGTGTAAACAGGACCAAGTGATTATCAATTTTTCGAAGCTCTTGTTTTTTTTTATTTCATAAAAATCGTCTAAAATGTATAAGGCAAATTCATATTTAAAACTTTTTAAACAGTTGTAAATCCTTAAAGCTTACTTCTTCCTAAATCCTTTATCCCTCCTTCTCCTGTAAAGAGATTTTTAGTTAAAATTGCTAAAATCTAAAATAAATACATTTACAAAAAAACTTCAAATTTCCAAAATTTAAAGGAATATTTCAAAGTATACTTTCATGCAAATACTTGTGATACAAAATTTCTGAAATTATTCTTTGCCTTGTATTGTAGTGAGAATGTACTTCAAAGATCTACATTCAGTTTATCAAGTGGTATAGTCAGGTATATAATTATCTGAAAGTTTTACACATGCCAAACGAAAATCCTTTTTAGGCACAATAAGTCTCCAAGATACGTTGAAAATCCCTTGTTATATAATTACTTTCAAGAGTATGAAATAGCTAAACTCTTTCCAAAGGTGAGATAAGTACCGCTTATGTATGCCACCACAAAGACTTCTCATTCAAATAAATATTATAGTTTAACAAGGTTGTATGTGATGTAAACGTTTTAAATAAATGACAATTCATAGTTGTAAAAAGTGCATTTCATTTATTTTAATTTTGGTAACTATACAAAACTTTGAAACGTTATTGATCCTCAATCATTAATAACATTATTTATTTTGGAAGATATGTCAATTTTTGGTCTCACGTCGGTCAAAGATTATTTTTAGAAATAAAATGTGAATTGGATAAACGGAGAAACAGAAATAGTTATATTTTATCTTCACAAAGCAGGAAAATATTAATTTTTTCATGGTAATATCTGCTCAGAAGACAGCTAAAACCTGGGTTTCCTAAGTATTGTCATCGTAGTTTCCATTAAGATCGAAACCTTGCTTTTTAAAAATTGCTATAATTGCGCCAACACTATACCTTAATTATTCTGTGACGTAATGTTACTCTGACGGTAAAGAATGATAGCCAACTATCTTAGCCTAGGCTGTACACTCTTTGAACTTTTGAGTGCTCATCTATAATGCTGCACATCATCAAACAAGGCATGTTACCAAAGGATGCTCAATGCTTTATAAGTGTTCTATATTCCAAAAGTGAATTTAACTCAATCTGAGTACTTTTCACTCCTCCAGTCTTGAAAATGCACTTCTCCTAAAGGAGTGGATCCCTTGTGTGTTAAACCTCCAACAGGATCACTCCAAACGAGTGATTTTAGCTCAGTCTGAGTTAATATTCACTCATTTCCAGTAACAAAAATGCACTTCTAAAACTGAAGTGGATTTCACTCTTTTGTTTTAAGAGTGTACGGTAACCAAGTCAGCGATAAAGTCAGCGACCAAGTCAGTGACCAAGGCAATGTAACCGTGAAAAACCAAGCTGGCACTCAAGTTTGCGCTCAAGGCCACGAGCCCATCTAGCTTAGTTTTTTTTTAAATTGACAAAACCATGGTCATACTCAAATCGCTGCCCAAGTTAGCGCTCAAGGTAGTGTAACCGCGGTATCAGAATTTGTTTACATGCCCTTTGACGCTGCCTGACTTCAGAAATCATTGGCACTAACATTTGACACAGCCACATTAACACAAATATCTCCTAAATGTATACAACACTTAAACCAAAAGTTTTGATGTAATGTTCCATGAAAGTTATCTATTATTATGCAACCAGATAACAATTAGAGTGATACAAGTATTTGCAGTTTATCTATGTTTTAGTTAAATTCTAATGGCTTAAGCTTATGTGAAACCAAAACTTTGTTTCATAAAATGTTAGTTAAAACTTCGCCAAACCAAGTCAGTGAAGTGTGTAACGTTTCCAATTGCCATATTTCCTCTTCTCCAAAGTTTTGAGCTTAAAGTGTAAATTACATTTTGATACCAATGATAAATCCGCTTGCGTTTCCTTTTGTATTCTAATCACTATTCATGTTGTATAATGACATAAAGATTGTTTTCTTGAAGTTTAGTTAAGTTTTATGGCCGAAATACATTCGACTTACCATTGTTCTCGGGTTTCTTAGTCTTCGTATCTCATTTGAAAAGTTTGCGTGTTTGTACGAATAACATATTGTTACATTGAAACTTAAAATAGGCTGCTTATGATCAGAGCATGTTTTTTTTTTCAAGAAAACATTTATTATTTACAAATCATATTTATCTGTCCTACTTTTGAACATTTTGTATCTATATTTTAAGTTTGAAAGCAACAGTTCAATATCTAGAGTTGCGTGCAAGACAATTGTCACAAATTACGTTGTTTATTTCAAAGCTACCTCAAAAATATTTACTTACATGATCTTTCTATGCCAGTATAGTATTTTCTATCTATACTATAGTGCCAAGTATAGTATTTTCAAAACTACCCTAATAAATTTTTTGTTAAAATTCACATCATTTTAACTTTTAATGATGTGAATAATGATGTGAAATTTGTTATACGTGTTGTAAGTAACTTTTGCATAAACTTATTTTACATTCAGTGGGCAGCAGAATAAACATAAATCAAAACACTGCTTTTTAGCTGTATAAGAAACAATAATTTTGATGTAAAACTGATACATTTAGTGACTACAAATATTTAAAATATCATGATTTTAAATTTTTTATCTTGTTATAATTTATTTTTTTCAATATTCAATAAATTTACAAGAAAAAAATTCAAATTTTCGCACAATGTTCGAGAAATATTGAATTCATTGTAAGTAACCAATCATTGGCAGCTAATACCTGTAACCAATTTCATTTCTTTATTTAATATAAACGAAAAAATATTTTTATTATATTGATTTTTCCTTTAAATAAATATTTGACACTTTCATTATTTTTTTTTATTATTAAAACATTTAGTGTTTAAACCTTTGGTTAAATTTCAAACTTTTCCGCTAACAGTCGCCCAGTAGTGAATCTGTAGTGATTTCTTATAAATTTTAAATTTACCCAATTAGAGTTTTATTTTCTTTTACCCCAAGTTTTTTTTTTAATTTTTCACGTCAATTTACTTTCATTTTAAGTTAAGATGAATTGCTAATAGATCTTTTGAGTTCTTTTTGAAATTTAAAATTATATAAATCGAAAGCTTTTATGTTTATCTCACTCCGAGTATAAATAATATTAAATAAAATGCTAGCTATAAAAGCCTTTAAAATATATATTTTCGTATTTTGGTAAAACTTATTTTGAAGAATATTATAATAAGAAAAATTGATTTATCTGATTTAAATATAAAAATAAAATTTCCTTGCGAATGTATAAACCCAGATACTTACACTCTTAAAACAAGCGAGCGATTTTAATTCAATCTGAGTTAATTTTCACTTCTCCAGTGTCGAAAATGCACTTCCCCTAAGGAGTGGATCCTTTGTATGTTAAACATGCGACAGGATCACTCCAAACGAGTGATTTCGACTCAAACTGGGTTAATATTCACTCCTTTCCAGTGTCGAAAATGCACTTCTCCTACAGGAGTGGATTTCACTCTTTTGTTTTAAGAGTGAAGGACTTTGCTGAGATAATTTGTAAATTGATCATGGTAAAGTAATCATTATATACAAGCCACGTAATCCAAAATTAAAAGTAATTGAACTTTTATTAATATTTGTATTATTTATGTGTAATATTTATTATGGCCACAAAAATCTTTCAACAATAGCATTTTTTCACACAAAAAATTCAAAATGTTACCTTACTTAGAAACTAATCTTACCACATTTCACAAAACAATAATTACATAAATGAAAACTGTATAAAGTGCCTTAAGACAATACTACTATCATCTCTAAAAATAAATTCACATCCTCTATTACACATCTCATATATAACTTGATACATTTAACCCTCTCCAAAGAATCAACGCCAGACCCTTCAATAACTCTTGAACCTTCCAGTTCCAGCATGCTGAGATGGGTTCGCGTGAAAGATTGTTGTGGAGTGCATTATTCTAGCACTTTCGGATGATTGGACAATTTTGTCAGTAGAGTGTGTAGAAAGTTCCTGCACTATTGATCGACTTGGGGGCCAAAACAAAGGATTGAATTACTTGTCATAGGCTCACAATATAATTAATCAGGATAGAATTCCAGGCTGTGATAGTATCTGAGCTTTGGCAATTATTAATCGCACTGAGGGTAGAAGTATTTATTTTTGAGATGGATAAAGTAAGCAATGTTTTGTAGTTTTTTCGTTGTCGGTTATTGAGGATTTTTATTTTGGTATGCTACTTATATAGACCTTTTTATGTAGTTTTAATAAACATTTATTAAACTAAACTCTAAACAGTACTTGTATTTTTATTTTTGAAAATTTTATCGGTAATCGCGTGTCTTCCTTTTTATTTGAAAAAAAAACTTTTAAGTTGTTTCGAACAATCTGGGCTTCGCAAGCTAGTTGGTTAAAATGTTCGCCGTAAATACGGAAGGTGAAGGTCCCAGTTTGGGGTCCTGGAATCACCAAAAGAAATGCAGAAATATAAACGGCCTGTTCAGCCGTTAAATGCCCGATCACTAATACCCCCCGTAGAAGGAGTGTACGTTAAATGTGAGCCAAAGTCCCAATGCTGCCTACGATATGTCGCTCTTAAAGGGTGCTTACTCAGGTGTCGACTCTTCACTTGACTGGGGTTTTAAATTACGACACCCATCGCCAATATCTCTAGTGTGACGATATGATTTTCAAACTAACCTTACTAAAATAAACCCAAGCAATGCAAATATTTGGTCTGGAAAACACTCAATGCCTTGGCCCTAAACTCACTTCACTTTTAAAATTAACCATACTTGTTAGAGTATCAGGATAACGTCTATCGATACATTTTCTTCAGACAGCTTTTAAAAGGAAAAAAAAATATTTCATAACCAAAGCATAGCCAATGTCTTTCACCTTATTAAAACAGCAATAATAATTTTGGTTATAATAATTATGATCTGTCTATGTCGTCCAAGAATTATGAGCAAATGCATAATTTATTTTTCACAAGCCAATCAGCTAATTAAGCATTTTATGGTATTTCCAAACAATAATTTTATGCAACTAATATAATACACAGTTAACAGTCAAAACAAACTGAGTTATAATTACACTATCGCTAAAATATATAACAACACAAGCATTGTTAACTACTAAAATGTAATATGAATATAATTATTTTCATAGCTATTTGTTTTTTTGCAAACTACGGTACTTAAAAAACTAAAGTTAATAACTTTTCACAATACAGTAATTCCTCAGATACTATTATAAAACCAATACAAATACTATACTCAGAGAATTTCCTGAGGAAAGGAATTATCAGATGTATTGAAGAAAATATAACGCTTTAACAATTCCTAAAATATTTTATACTTTTCCCAGCTTGTTCCCATAATTCATCTCTTTTTCGTTTATTTTTATTGTTTTTCTTCGAGAGTTGAAAAAATCGATTGAGGAACACTTTTCTTTGGATAAAAAGAAATAGACGTTACCGAAAAAATAATAGACTACAATGCGCATCTGTCAACAAACTTCGACCTGGTACACACAGACAATCTAATTCTAATGCATTAGGGACGTCATTTTAACGTTATTTTGTGGAAATTGGTTGAACCTTGACCCTGTTCTTATTTGATGAAGTTGTTTTATTTATCTTATCTTCAAATAATTAAAGAAACCATTTCATTTACCAGGAAAAAACATTAATAATGGGATAAAAATAAAAAGACTTTTCATTTCAATTTTTTTTCATTATTTTCTTTTGTTCTTAACATTATTTATTAACTAGCTTTGCTTTGTTTTTAAATTTAAGCAATATACCTACAACAAACTTTCGATATAAAAATATTTAAAATTGAAAAGTCGTCTTCCTGCTCTTAAGTTATACTTATAAGTTTACTTGCATGGCAATAATCAGTGTCATCCCACAAATTAAACAGCAGAAATATCATTTCATGTTTTTTTGCGTTATAACATTTTGGTTTTTCTAAACAATTCATTGGAGGCTGAGGATCCCAGTCGGTTAGGCACTCGCCTTGCATGCGAAATGTCCCAAGTACGAGTCCGGGCATCGCCAAAATAACTGCCAAAAAATAACCAGCCCGTGCAGCCAAAAATGTCCGACAAAAAATATCCTGTGTAAGGGAGTGCACGTTAAATATCCTTCAAAGCCCTAACGCTGCTTACGATGTCGCTCTCAGTTCAGCTGGGTGCCTATTCAAGTGTCGGCTCGTCCCTTGACTGTGGTTCTAAAATACGACGCCCGTCGCCAATAGCCCTCGTGTAGCTCTAGTGCGACGATAATTCAAACCTAGCCTAACCTAAACAACGTATTAAAAATACCATGCATGAATGTCGTTAATATCTCCATATAAGGCGTATAAGCAAAACAAAATGCAAAATACTGCATAAGAGGGTGGATGTTTTTAAATACACTCTTCCATCATCGAATCCAAAAAAAAAAAAAAAAAAAAACATTTGCACTTAAATCAATCATTCTTGAATAGCCTCTGGAGTACGTGAAACTAAACCGTTTGTTTTAAATCTGAGGTAGTTTTGGAAAAAGAGTTAGTGTTTTTCAGGGTGGTGGTTTTGGGGCAATGTAAGTATTGACTAGATCTTTTGGTTTTGGTTCAAAAGATTTCGCAGTGCTCCAGTATTTGTCATAATTCAGAGAAAAAGTAAATCGTTGTTTATCATATATACGTATTTACAAATGGAAATAATTATTATAACGCAAAAAAATTAGTTAGAAATAACATTTTTTTCATCGACACTTTACATTTCTTTATCTAATTATTTTTTTGTACTATTTTAAACCATAAAATCTTACATTATGTTAGTTTACTATTCCCTCTATTCTATACTCTGTAAATGTTATTTCTGTTTACTTTTATACATCAATCCACTTCTCATATATTTAATGTTTTCAAATAAGGTTTAGAAGGATTTTTTGCAATATTTTAAGTTTTGTAGAATTAGTGCAAAGCTTCAATACTTTTTTGTCTGGTAAAGTTATTTTATTTCATTCGCATTTTTATTGCAATCGTTCACAATCCTTCCTTTTCCTTTTTAACCGCTTTCATCATATTTGACTGTGAAATCAGTCAAATGGCAACATAATGAAGGTAACAAACACTGGACAAACACTAGGGTGTGCTGTTCATTTATTAATTTTTTCGAAATGCTGTAGCAATATTTGTTTTTTATTCTCCAGAACTCTCTTAAAATCCGTATTCATCTCACTATAATAGATGGTCTTATCATGTACTAACCTTCTACAGACAGTGCATAGTAGCTCAGTTAATATATAATTCTTATTGTTCTTCCAGATGTTCTCACCCAAGATGCACCGCATATCACTCACATTATTATGTATCCTGCCTCTAATCTATTTCGCCTCCTGCAACCCTGGTCTTCCAGACGAGCCCCCGAAACCAGATGCAAACCCCCACGCCAGTGACCTCGAGAATCTCCACGGACAGCTGGACACTAGCTTAGTTTCAGAAGAGGAAGATGACCCCGAAAAGAGAGGATGGGAGCGATTGTCCAACGTCTGGGGCAAACGCGCCGACTGGAACAAGCTCAACAACATGTGGGGCAAACGCGGTGACTGGAACAAGCTTAACAACATGTGGGGAAAGCGCGCTGCCGAATGGAACAAGCTAAATAACATGTGGGGCAAACGCGGCGATGGCAACTGGAATAAGCTCAACAACATGTGGGGAAAGCGTGGAGATGGTGACTGGAACAAGCTTAACAACATGTGGGGAAAACGTTTGGATGGTGACTGGAACAAGCTCAACAACATGTGGGGGAAACGTGCTGCTGAATGGAACAAGCTAAACAACATGTGGGGGAAACGCGCCGAATGGAACAAGCTTAACAACATGTGGGGCAAACGCGCTGAATGGAACAAGCTGAACAACATGTGGGGCAAGCGAGGTTCCAGCCGAGAAGATGGAAGCAAGCGAACTCAGTGGAACAACTTGAAGAGCGTCTGGGGAAAGAGGGACGCCGGATGGGAAGGCCCTGTTGCCTGGGACACCAACGAGCCAAATGAAGGTAAGTTTTCCAATTATATATTTTTTTTGTGAAAAATTAACGAAGATTGAATAGAGTTGATAGCAATGTTTCCTTTAACATTTATAAACCATAAGATTGACAGTTTAAGTTAAATTAACCACAACATGAAGAACAGACAATGTAATATTTTTACATCAACTTACAATTGTTGACACAATTAAGAGAGAAAAGCATTTTTGCACAAATCTCGCAAAATATCACATATAACCTGGATAGTTGGTTGTCAATATATAATATCACTAAGGCGCTTATGTCGCTGAATAGAGTTTAAGTATTTTTGTGGGCGTTGCTAAGTCAGCAGGAGGTATGATAGTCTCCATCCAGCTGCACAGCTTATTCCACTCTACAGCACAGTAGCGATTTTATTGGGTTTCTCTAATAATCTTTCTGTTTTTGTTGATTTTTAAGTAAAATGAGTTAACGTCATCGTTTAGAGGAAAATATGAGATTGAGAGTTGTGAGTAGACTTGAGGCATAGCCTCCCAAAGAGGTCGCTAGGAAATTGAGTGTCCCTTCAAGTGTTGTTCCGAATTAGTGGAGTCAGTTTCAAAACAGTTGCACACCATCCAGAGGATCACAGTTGACAGGAGGCTATGTGAAAGAGAGCTGTATTCAAGAAAGCCCACCATTTGCACCCCACTCACTCCCTACCACGAAAGAGAGCTTGTACAATGGTGATTACAGCCCCAACACTGCACTCATCTCCACAATGCTAATGTTCTCATCACAAATGAATCCAGATTCCGTGTACAAGCTCTGATTCTCCACAAATATTCATAAGGAGAGAACCTACCCGATATCATCCCAGCAACACCATGAAAAGGGACCAGTATGCTGGCGGAATAATGATAGTTTGGGCAGGGATCATATAAGATCACCGCTCTATGTGTTTGACACAAATTCCGTGAATACTCATTGGCAGAAGATTGTAGAACCCTCTGAGCGTTTTTTCAGGGGTGCTGTAGGCCCTAAATTCCTTATCATTAACGACAAGTCCCGACAACATAGGGGTCGATTTGGCTGATGGCTATCTGGAAAGGAAAAATATGCATCAAAAAGAGAGGCCAGCCAAATCTTACCTTAATCCCATTTCAAATGCTTGGGGTTTTCTTTGGAGGGCTATAGCGATACACCAACCCCCTCCCAGAATCATTTTACAGTTAAAAACTCTTCTGTTGGAAGAGTAGGAGAGTCTTCCACAAGCACTCTTTTTTAACAGTGTGCATACTCGTTGTACATGGTATCTATCTATCAAAAGTTACCACACACTATATTGGAGGCGAACTCACACACCATACAAGCTTCACTTTCATAGCCGCCTTCAAACATAAAATTCAGTCCATATTGGATTGTTGGTAATAACTCTTGCCAAATAATGACTCTTAAATAATTTTTGCTTGGCACACATTATTTTTTCTATGAAAGAGAATTACTAATCCATCAACAATCGATTTGTGAATTCCATTACCATCGTCTTAACTTAAAAAAAATTTAATTTAACGTAAACTTAAACATCTTTGAATTCATTTTTCGTGTGACTTAATAGTTCATTCACAAAGTGTTTAGCACTGCGGTCTTTTTTTTATTTTTTAGATACTATATGTGTAATATACATTTTGTTTATTTATATAAACTTAAGCAAAATGCTTGTATTGGTGTGGCAAATGTCTTTACCAATTGCCGTTAATGAGTTATTAGAACACGTTTATATTAAGCATTTACAAATATCTTTCTATTCTACGCATAATAATATCAATAGAGACTTTTTTTAACCCTTCGCAATGTTTGCAGCTCATGTTTTGTTCAAGGTTGACGTTTTACACGCTACAGCATGTCACTGTGTAACATTATTAAAAACAGCTTTTTAGGCGCATGCTTTACTAACTTGAACTTTGCAAAAAATAATAACTTGAGCTTGATTAGAAAGAGTGAACAGTTTTTGTCCTGAAGTTGTTGTTTTTGTAAAATATTTTTCATTTCCTAGTTTAACTATTCTACAGCATTTCCCTATATTTTTGATCGAGTATAATAGACTATATTATATATCTCAGGTATAATTATACATATATTAGAGTGAATTTCCCACCATACCATACAAAACTGAAAATATTTATGTATTTACTAATAAGTGTGATGTTGGTAGAAGCACTAAATAACCGATTTTGAGATAGCTCTTTATTTCTTTAAAAATTTAATCACTGGTTTATTTGGGGTCAGATTTCCGTAATTGCTTTTCGCTTTTCAAGATTTATTTCCCCGGTTTAAAGAGGTTTTTTGTACTTTTCACTGATATCATAAAAAGTTATATGTTTAGAGTTGGTCTATTTATTTTTCTTCAAGTTTTTAAATAATAGCTTAACTACCCAATCAATGGCGCGCAGACCGTTTTTTTTTTCAAAGCAATGGGATAGCCTTATTCACATTGAGTTTGAGCCATTGCTATATTTTAGTAAAAAACTTTTCGACAAAAATAAAAGGCTTCACTGGACTCATGCAGACGGAAGTTAACATCATTTTATTCTGTCTCATAACAAAAAAGCAATACTCTGAAGCTTTTCCAATTCTTAAAATTGATCACAAGGCATCAGTACAACACAATACAATAATTCTGTTTTAAAAAATGACACTTTCTTTCGTTAAGTTTATATTTTTAGACATCTGAAAATATCATACAGTAGTTTTATTTTGCAGTGAGTAAAATATTGACAGAAACTGCTGGTAGCTGGTATAATTGCATTTCTATGACATTTCTAGTTTTGAAGTAAAGTTTAGTTTTAAAGAAACTGGAACTTTATGTTTTACTTAAAATGTGCTCTAACCTTGGGAATCATGTTTTAAAACTAGACATATTTCGAAAAAAATATAATGATTTTGTAAATTGGATTACGCATTTCATCTCAAATTTTACATCTAACTTGTTCAAAAACGCTTTTGATTTCCTTTAGGTGTTTATTAAGGTATTCGTTTAAGTAAGAAGCTTTAAAATATATTCGTTTTCCAAATCGCAGTTTTAATTAAGTTTTTTAGTAATTAAGTTTTTATTTAAGTTTAGCAGTTTTTATTAAGGTATTCGTGTTTCAGGTATTCATATACACTAGACAAAATTGAAATTTTAGGGGGGAAATATCAGGCTTCTACTGGTTTGTATTTTTCTTTACACAAGACATTTACATGTCCTTTCAATACTACAAGTCCAAAACAAAAATATTTATAAAAATTACAATTAAAGAATATTTTATTCTGTTATAAAAATGTTTTTATTGATCAGAACATTCATCTTTTAGAAATTAAACAGTTTTTGAAAATCATAAATATTAAAAATTTCAAATTAGAATAATTCTGTTTTTAACAATGCAGTTACGTTTTTTATTTAAAATGTAAAAGATATCGGGTTGACAAGTTAATGCTAGGACACATTACCCATTTTATAAAACCGATTACCGCTTTTGCAGACGATATCGGACATGAAGGTTTATTTTTACACTTAATTGTTGGATTACACACATGAAGAAAAGCTCTTTAAATTTAATTAGGCGTAAAATTAAAGTTGAATGAATGCAATTGTATGTCATATGTATTTATAATTAGATTTATTGGTTTTTAAGATTGTCACAAAAGGAAATAATTGCTAGAATAATCTACTTAACAGTTAATTAGTTAGGATTGCATATTAGCATTCTTATTGCAGTAATTAAAAATTTAAATTTCCACATTTTTGAATTGGAAAGGAAGATCTGTGTGTGTTCGCTCACGCTTATGCGTACACGTGTGTGCGAAACAATTGAAACATTTTTATGAAGCTTTTTTGTTGGTTTTACCTGTTTTAAATTATAACCGTAAATTAATATTCAGTATTTTATAAAAAAAGATTTCTTTAATTCATAACTGCACTTCATTAATGCACTTTACTTTCTGTATGCCGCCCCGGTGGCGCAATCATTAGGATGCTAGCCTTTGGAGCTGCTAGGCTCTGGTTTGAATCCCGGTCAGGCATGAATGTTTGTGACCGTCAATAAATGTTGTTATTTGTCTATGTGTTTGTGTTGTCCTTTCTTTACGTGTCTCTTGTGCTTGTATAAACTCTTTCTGTGTCTGTCCCACTTGACGAAAGCTTATAAGCGGTTCTCTGAACAAGCAAACAAGCAGGAATAAATATGTACCTACCATACCATACCATACTTTCTGTAATTCGCATTTTTTCGACTAATGGCATAACGATAAATTAAAACATTATACCACCTATGCAACCTATTTCTTTTTTATTTGATGAAAACTATCTCATACGAATAAACGTTAGAAAGTTAGCGAACAAGTTTGCAGAAGAGAGTTTCAACCTAAAAATTTGATTTGGTTGTTAAAATAATAAAACTAAGTGATGCTCGGTGTTTGGTCCCAAAACCCGTAGGATGCCAGAAAATAAACATTAAAAATTCAAACAGCGTATAAGTTTCTAACACTGTCACCAATTTGTTGATATAAAATCCAGAAACAAGTTTTGAAAAGTGTTCTGTTGAAAATGTGTCAAAGTGATATAAAATTGGACTTTGAAATACGTCGCGATAAAATATATTTGACAGATTTACACGACTTGTTCAAAAGAAAAAGATAGTACATTTTCGACCATTTTTGTTACAACTAGTACATATAAATTTTTGAGAAACACGTTTTTAATTTTAATGTCTGAAATATTCTACCTTTTAAATATTTAAACACATGAATAAAAACATATCATGAAATCTCTCACAAGAAATTATTTAATAATATAAGTATAAGTCTTTTCTTATAAAGTTTAATATTTGAAGTAAATTTTTAACAGAATATTTGAAGCCATTCACATGTTATGTATTATTAAAATTTTTAGCAGAGATCATCACAGTATAACTGATTATATGGACAGATAATTTAATCTTATATTTTTGTAGCAACATTTTGATTTTATCGCACTTTAATTTTGAAATAAATGTTTTAATTAAGTATTGTTCCCTTTTCCTGAAATACTCGATCGCTCTTTCTTGTTTGTTTTTCAAAAAGACTAGAGGTTTAATGACGAAATATTTTGTTTGATTTTAGAAAGTTTATTTTTATATTTAATTAACAATGTCTACCTGAAAGCAGTAATACTCAAACACTGTGACAAGAAAAAAAATATATACATTAGAAAAAGTTTGCTTCATCGGTGGAAGCAATGTTACTTTTTTTTCTTGTAATAATTAATCCTCTATCCTTCTCCGTGTTTGAGCTTATAACTTTTCACCAATACTTTTTTCTAACATTGAGTGATTTTGTACCAATATCTTTTTTAATCTGTTAATCCCTGGATTAAATGGTATTAAGTTTTCACAAAACAAGAAGGGGGATAGTTTTCAGATCTGAGTAAAAAACATTTTTAGAGTTTCGTTTATACTTTTGTTTTAATTTGTTTAATTCATTTCCAGAAAAATAATTGGTAAACACGCGTGGTAAACTTTTAAAAATAAGAAAAAAGTTATTGTATGCTTTTCGCATGATTAAATATATATTTTTCTCCTAAAAAATGTGGTACTTAAGTTTCGAGTGACAATTTTAAAACCTTGTTTTAAACTAAAACTTTTGAACACGCATAAACAATTTCTTGGATATTTTCTTTCTATTTTAAAATAGATGAAATAAATTGCTTAACTGGTAAAATATGTCTTTGATATAATTTTTCCGTTCTTTTGGATAAAATAATATATAAAATGATATTATCATACTTCAATTTAATGGTTCTAAAAAACGAGTGGTCATCTAACAAACAATTACCGCAATAAACTTTTATCGATGTATGCCAATGTAGGAAATAAAGAAGGTATATGTTATTATGTATCTAAAATTTAATAAAATCAAATCATTAATCTTTTCCACTTCTTATTATATTCTGATAATGTAAAAGGGTAGGCAAAAAAAATTAAAGTCAACCGCACATTGCGAATTTTTAAAAAACGTTGGAAAAAATTCCGAAATAATAAAATATTGTATTTTCTCCAGTTTGGCGTATGTATTATTTGGTTTATGTTACTGATTGTATCAGTTTAAGATTGTCAATTAATATGCAGTCAAAGCTGTTTTTTTTTAAAGATGTTTTTAAAGTTAAGATGTATCTTCCATTGTCTAAGAACATCATTTTAATATTTAACTTAAAATTATTGCTCTTTTTTTTTAATATTTTTCCACACAGATTGCACGAATAAATTGAAATAAAATATTTTTTTTCGAAACGTATGTTATAAATTCAATTTATCAATTTTCTTTTAACCAGAAACTAATATTTTCAAACTTTCATACAGACGTATAAACCTATCAATTAACTGCTAATTGTTCCAGAAACACAAGTAATTAAAAAAATACAGAATTTTAAAGTTTAAAGTGTGGAGGATTTATGAATTATCATCTGCTACAAAATTCACTTTAAAAAATTTAAAGACATTAAATATTTAGTTTAAAAATTTTTAATTTAATATTAGTTGAAGTTCATGCTTTAACCCATTTACGTATTCTTCAAAGGGTTAATGTTAACACACACATTCTTAGATTTAATTTTTCAAAATTTTAAAAATTAATTTCCCTAACATCAATACCTAACCATATCCACCAACTTCCCAACAAATCACAATGGCACTCTTCACATACCCATTTCGATCCTTTAACATGATCTGCTACCCCGGTACATCTCTCCACCATAGATCCAATCCGCTAATCCCCAACGTGATAAATGCACACCCATCCTGATAGCACTGCAGTTCTGGAACCAATTCCGTGACATAAGCCGTGTTTGTCTCCGATAATGGTGGGTGAGTGTCCACCCAATTCATGTCATATAGCGATTAGATGGAAAGCTCAGGTGGTAAAGATTATAAATTCGCGAATCTCAGAGGTGAAGAGTGGATTTGGGATGAACTAGAATCAAGAATAGAGTGGCATTCGATGTGGGTTTAACTGGAAAATTTAATTACTTTTAGTATCGCAGCCTTTTAGCAACTTTGTTGGTGTCAAGAGTAATCCTGCCTTCAAAGGGTGACAAGGAAATTTTTGGCAGAAGCATAAAATAGGGCAACTAATTTTCTTTTTGTGACTTTTTAAATTTATACCAAGAAATTGGTGTCCAAATTTTTAAAATTTTGTTGTATACGTTAGGGTAGGTTGGGAAGGTTCATATATATTCTGGCTTGAGTGCTACTCGCTTATAAAGTATTCGACGTAAAAAAAAAACTTGCCTTTGGTATTAGGGGATGAGTGTCCTCCCAATTCACGTCATATAACGATTAGATGGAAAGCTCAGGTGGTGAAGATTATACATTCGCAAATCACATAGGTGAGGAGTGGGATGAACTAGAATATCAAGATAATGGTGGAAATTGATATGGACTTTAAATGGATATTTAGAATATTTTTAGTATCGCAGCCTTTTAGCAATTTTGTTGGTGTCAAGAGTGATCCTGCCTTCAAAGGGTGACAAGGAAATTTTTGGCAGAAGCATAAAATAGTGCAACTAATTTTCTTTTTGTGACTTTTTAATTTTATATCAAGAAATTGGTGTCAATAATTTGTAAGTTTTGTTGTATACGTTAGGGTAGGGAAGTTTCATATATATTCTAGCTTGTGTGCTTGATTAGTGATCCACCATATGAACCTTCGTCTTATTCGTTAAAAAGTACTTTATCTTTGGTAATGGGGGATGATTGTCCCCCCAAATCATGTCATATAGCGATTAGATGGAAAGCTCAGGTGGTCAAGATTATAGATTCGCAAATCTCAGAGGTGAGAAGTGGTTTTGGGATGAACTAGAATCAAGAATAGAGTGGAAATTGATAGGGACTTTAAATGGATATTTTGAATATTTTTAGTATCGCAGCCATTTAGCAACTTTGCTGGTGTCAAGAGTAATCCTTGATTCAAAGGGTGAGCTCGGAAGAGAGAGTATTTATGGGACAACATGATGTAATGCAATTTAGTTTGCTTCTGTGTTTGATTTTTTTAACAACCAATAAATTGGTGTTAAGATTTAAATAAAACAAAATAAATTGATTTATTGATACAGTGAATTGGTCTCAACTCCCTGTTATAATGGTGGGTGATTGTCCACCCAATTCATATCATATAACGATTAGATGGAAAGCTCAGGTGGTGAAGATTATAGATTCGTAAATCTCATAGGTGAGAAGTGGATTTGGGATGAACTAGAATATCAAGATACGGGTGGAAATTGATATGGACTTTAAATGGATATTTTGAATATCTTTAGTATCGCAGCCTTTTAGCAACTTTGTTGGTGTCAAGAGTTACCCTGCCTTTAAAAGGTGACAAGGAAGTTTTTAGCAGAAGCATAAAATAGTGCAACTAACTTTTTTTATGACTTTTTAATTTTATATCAAGAAATTGGTGTCAATAATTTGTAAGTTGTGTTGCATACGTTAGGGTATTTAGGGTAGGGTAGGTTCATATATATTCTAGCTTGTATGCTTGAACAGAGACCCGCTTATGAAGCTTTCGTCTTATTCCTTAAAAAGTTTTTTTTTATCTTTGGTAATGGGTGATGAGTGTATTCCCAATTCATGCCGTACTACAATGGGATGGAAAGCTTAAGTGTTGAAGATTATAGATTCACAAATCTCATGGCTGTGGTGGTTATGGGAGGAACTAGAATCAAGAATAGATAGGCAATCGTTGTGAGTATTAAATGGTTATTTTTTAAATATTTTTAGAATCACAGACTTTGGTGATATCCCTTGCTTCATAGGGTACTTTAGGATGGACTCTGAAAGGAATTCAAGTGCATCAAAGTTTAATTTTTGTGTCAATTTTCCTTTTGACATGAACCAAGGAATTGGTGTCATGTGGTGAACCAAGGAATTAGACATTTTAAATTTTTTTAGCATCACAGACTTTGGTGGTATCAATCACAGCAATTGCTTCATAGGGGGTTTTAGGATGGACTCCGAAAGGAATTTTTGGAGGAATTTTGGAGTTTTGGAGGCAGCATTTATTGGTGCAGAAAAGTTTCCTTTTGTGACAATTTTAATTTTTAACTTTTAGTGTTAATAACTTAAAATAATATACAGAAATTTTAAATAAGTTAGTTTATTGATCCGTTATATACGCAGTGTTTGTCTCCGATAATGGATGGCTGAGTATTCACCCAATTTATGCCATATAACGATTAGATTTAAGGCTCGAGTGGTGAAGATTATAAATTCACAAATTCCGTAACTGAAAATATTTTATGGCATGGAGATTACAATGTAAGTTTAAATAGATATTTTAAATACTTTAGTATCGCAGATTTTAACAAGTTTGTTCATATCAAGCGTAATACGTGAGTCTTTGCGCCTGAGGGGAGCCTTGAAGGGAAATGTTAGCTGCAGCATAAAAAATGACAGTTTTCTTTTGTTTCAGTTTTAATTTTAAAAAAAAAATTGGTGTCAATAGTTAAACAAATATTTTCTTAAATAAAGTAATTTTATTATAATTTACTGATACGCTAAAAAAGCCCTGTAATTCTATACTGTAGGGGAATTAGTATCCACTCAATTCAAGTATTACGATTAGACGAAAATTTTCAGATGGAATAGGCCCATGTGAAATATATTCTAACAAAAACAACGTGAATAAATCTTGTAGGTGATGCATGTTATTGGTTGAACTTCAAGAGATGGCTTTCAATGTGGGTTTAAGCTACACCATCTTTTAATAAGGCCTCTGCATTAAAAAAATGAAGCTGTTGAAGTAGTCCTATAAAACTAATTACCAAAGCAAAACACATGTCAAAACAAAGGAAAAACAAAATTCCCCGCAAAAGCGTTTAAATTTAATAAAAATAGCATACACTTGATGGTTGGTTGGTAGACATATATTTTCAGGCTTGTGTGCTTGGTCAGAGATCCGCTTATAAACCTTCGTCAAGTAAGACAGACACAACACACACATACACATGCGTGACAGATGTTACTATCTATCGCTCGCCATCTCCACAATTTAGACATGTCCCTAAAGGGGAGGGAAATAGTCTCCAGGGGCATGTACCAATGGGAAACTGCGCAATGACCACCCACGGGACTTTCTCGGACCCAACAGATTTTAGGAGCAAGTACTCCGCCTGTATACGACAAACACAAACATCCATGCTTTATCCAGATTCGAACACGAACACAGAGGCTCTCCCTAACCATTGCGCCGCCGAGTCGGTATCGCATAAACTTTCACCAAAAAAGTCAAACGTGCATATCCGCAAGGTTAAAGTAAATTAATGTTTCTAATGAGAAGGACAAGTCATAATTCAAAGTGACAAGTTTTAAGTAAATATTTAGGAGAGAGAAAGGGTTTTGCCAGGTCTTTTGTTTGCTGAATATAATTGGAATTCTTACTCTGTAGGAATATGGATCACAGAAGTCGTTGTTTTGAACTTTCTGATTTGGGATAAGTTTCATTTTTAAACGAAACTTTGATCTGCAAATTTTAGTGGATTGAAATTCAATCACACTTACAAAATGGAAAAGCAGCTCTATTGCTTAAAAACAAACAAAAAACATAAACAACATTTGCCTAATTGCTGCATGACAATAACCTTTCAAGTATATTTCAGTATTAATCTATCAGCACTTTCATAATTTTTAGTATAATTTTGATTTAAAATTCCATAGATAGGAAAGAGTTTTTACGTTTCATTAAGGAATCAAAATATTCGATTATTTATCTTTCAAATGATATAAGTAGATTTCTTGTATTGTAAATAGTTTTTGATTTACAGGCAGTATTTTTAAGTCAATTCTATTGTCATCAGTCTTATAATGAAAACCTAGAACTCATTTTCTGAAGAACGGATTTCTTCATGTTATGCTTGTACTCTATTGATAAGATATTTCAAATTAATATCATTCTATTTAAGGAACATATGAATTATACATTTAAATAGCATGAATAAGGGCATGTGTCCATGCTTTTTATAACAATTGTAAAAAAATATAAATTTTTTACAGACTTTAAATTTTTTTAAAAAAAACATATTTTAAAGTTAGCTATTTCAAACTATCATAATTAAATAATTACTTTGCTTAGAGCTTAGATTTTATCTTATCACATGCCTGGATATTTACTGTTTTCTTTCCTGCGAAAATTATGTAAACAACTAATTTGAAATCTTTATGTTGTTTATAGTTTGGCACACTTAGATTAATTAATTGCTAATTAAAAATTTAATAAATATACTTTTTGCAGTAAGGTATTTTTATGTTACATTTTATGTGCCTGATCTTCTAACAAAATTTAAAAGTCTATCTCAAAAATTAAAGATAAAGTTGTCTACGGTATATTAATACCTTAATATTATAATAAATAACATTGTTTTAATCGGAAAATAAGCATTATAAATTTAAATATTTTTAATTTGAAATACAAAAATTATAAACAAAAATTATAACTTTGAACTTTATTTTGCAATTTGCTTCACATTTGATGGGTATAGTTCGTCCACAAAACTTACATTCTTAAAATTATGACTAAGGTAAAGGGTCTGGTCCACCCATTGGCGATTTTTGCAAATGATAAATACAATTGGACGAAGTCTTCGATAAAAGGGTCGAACCCTATCTCTCAATTATACTTTTTAGAATGTAAGTTTCACAACAACACCCTTCAATTGAAAAATGTTTAAGGGGACGCATTACCCAAAAATTGGTCAAAATGTCGATTTTTCAGTTTTTACTTTTTATTATTTACAATATTCTTCTAAACATTAACTGAAAGTTTCATAATGATATCTTGTGTAGAAAAAAAGTTATTAAATATTTTCTGGAGTCATTCCTATACGTTTGAATACGTATTTCGTCTGCTGGGACGCAGTACCCAAAAATTGGTCAAAATATTAATTTTTCAGTTTTTACTTCTTATTATTTACAATATCTTTCTAAACATTTACTGAAAGTTTTATAATGATATCTTTTGTAGAAAAAAGTTATTAAACATTTTCTGGAGTCATTCCTATAAGTATGAATACTTATTTTGTCTGCTTTCAATCTTTTTTTCTCTGTTTCACGTTTTTCAATTCTTGTGTTTAATAAATCCCTAAGGCTTTTTTGCTAATTAAGTTAGAATTTTGAAATTTTTTACCTGTGTACTTACATATATAATGCACAAAATTGTGCATGGAATAAGGCCTTCTATGTATAGTTATTTTTTTTAAAAAATGTTGAATTCAATAATTTGTATTTTTTTTTTTTTTTTTTTTGATTTTCACTGTAAATGCATATTACTTTTTAAATGTCGCTCACATTTTAAAATCCATGCACAGTTCTTGAACAAATAGTACTAAAAAGAAACCATAAAAGTTTGGTGAAGTTATTCTTAAAATTAAAAGGAGGAGTAGGGGTTTAAAAAAAAGTTCAAAATTTTTACTTTTTTTTGAATAAATGAAAAACTACTTGTAAATATTCATTTTTATTGCTAGATATTTTTTATTTAGAGTGAACATTATACAAAACCAAAATAATATACAAGTTTATGTTATTATTTCTAGAAATAATATTTTGAGTAATGCGTCCCCTTAATTATGTATAGTAGGGGTAATTATTTTTATATTTGGTAAAATTAGATTAGTTAATCAAACAATGAAACATATTCAATACATGTATTGAATTATAGATACATAAATATAACAAAAAATTTCTATTTATATTGAAATTTCTTAAACTCTCAATGAATTCAGTATGATAACAGATAATGCCCCTCAGTTTTAATATCGCATGTTACAATGTAGCATAACCTTGTCAGCGATACAACCTTCAAAATGATTGATTACATATGAAATTGCAATTTAAACTTAATCTTAAATATATCCATCGATTTCCATTGAAGCAGTTCTAAATATATATTTCGATTAAATTAGTTAAAATAGCTCATCTTAATTCGTACTATTTTATTATTTTTAATATGAAACTTTTAATTTTTTAACTCGATAAAAATGTGCTTCGTAAATTTCCTATATATCAATTTATTTTTAAGACGATTTAAGACTGTTAATTTAACAAAATACCATTTGTCAACCCAAGCTATATTTGCTTAATGAGCGGTAATTTGTAAGTATTTTAGATCAAAATATTAAAAATCCTATCCTTACTCAATAACAAAATCAATATATATTTAAAATAATGGATCAAAAATATAGATCCACTGATATTTTTATCATTCAAAACAGTATTTTGACTATTCTTCTTATTTATACTGAACAATACTTTATAAAATAAATGTAGAACAGCATTGATATTCTATGTGGTTTTGATTTTGAACTTCTTGTTTCTTTGCAGACTCTTTCCAGGGAGTTTATGTTCCAGACCAGATGTGAATTTCAAGTTTCAGCCGATTTTATTTAAACATGAAAGAATAATTGATGTTACATCATTACATTAGTTGTTTATTTCACATATTTACACGATATAAGTTTTATTTCATTTTTCATCCAGAACTGTTTTTTTCCAATACTTATAAAAGACCGTATTATTTTTATTAATGTTTCGAACTAACATTTTTTATTTCAATTTATTAAAAATAATTAATTTCAATTTAGTAAAATCATTCATTTAAATTTATTAAAAATCATTCATTTCCATTATTTAGAAAATATTTAAGCTACAGTATCGAATTTTAGTTTGTGCCCTAAAGGTGCACTATTTTATGTCTGAAAATATATTCGAGTAATTTAATTATTAAAATATAATTATTTTTAAATTCTAAGGAAAATTTATATTCATTAATTTTCTATTAAGTATAAATACATAGAAGCATTTGGGTTTTGTTAAAAAAAGAAATAGCAAATAATTGTGTAATTTAAGTCACATATTTAGCCTCATTCATTACACAACTTAACATGCTAAGTCATGTACCTTTTTTGTTATCATTATTGGTGTTTATAAATGTAATTCCTGTTATTCAGCTAATATATAAGTAGTGAATTTATAAATATGCAATGATTGTGATTTCTTTAAGTAAATATTTATACTTAAGATCATTTTGAATTTGCTTCTTAAAATTTGATTTGATGTGTATGTATATTCTTCAATAATAAAGTGTCAAATTATAGTTATGCATCTAAATGAATATTGTGTTATTTTTCAATAAAACTAAACGTAAGTATGTGTGTATTTTTTATTAAAATATGCTCTAACAATTAAAAAGCTAAAGCCATGTAGTTTTTCTTCCAACACACACAAGAGTATGTCCAACTTGTTGTATATTCAAGGATTTCTCATAAGTTTTTTGGAAGATCCAACCAAGAAATGCAAAATGTAGAGTTCACCCTTTACAATAGAGTATTGATAATTTACTGTATGACATAGTAGTATCAACAGTTTTTCTGATTATCAGCTCTATATGTGTAATTACAATTACGTTTTTGTTTGAAAAAGTAACCAAAATAAACTCAAACACTTTTAGATTAGATCCATAATATATATTGAGTCAAACATATTTAGCTTCTTATTTACATAAAGGACAAAATGGTAAAATCAAAAGCAACAAGCGTAGAATCTTTCTATCATGAGCATAATATTTATGTACATACTCGACTTATAATAATTACATGACATTTAACATCATTATATATAACTAGAGTAAGTTGATAATGCTACGATTTAGGGAGTATGTTGTGTCATTACATTTATTTTTTTGGTTGAAAAATAAGCAAAATAAACTCAAAATCTTTTAGATTGTATATAGAGTTAAACAAATTTACTTTCAAATTTACATAAATGACATAATGGTAAAATCAAAAAGCAATACGCGTAGAATCCATCTAGCATGAACATAATATGTATTTACATATGCGATATATAATAATTACATGACGTTTAACAGCCCATTAAGTAAGACTAGAATAAGTTTATAATGCTTCGATTTAGGGAGTTTATATCTGGAGTTTGCTCAAAGACATGTAAATTTAACGCATCGTCACTTTTAAGTATTTGTAGGTCAAATAAGTTTAAGCTGACCTCGTATTAGTTAGATTATGTATTCAACTTTTATAGTGGACTAAACTATCTGAAATAGATGTCGTCTCGAATAAAAATTACTAACTAAAATATTATGGACAGCAAATGATGATTTAGTAGGTTAAATAGTTTTAAGTCAATCAAAGCAAGTTGAAATAACTTTTTTTAATATAATAACTAGCCATCGAATTAAGTTTTAAAAATAATATTTGAAATTAGTGTATAACATTCGCTTTGAAAGTTAAACTTAGCGAAGTGTTAAATGGTGCAATTTTTTTTTTCAATTTTAAATTGAACGTTGAGTATATTAATTTACGCAACCAATCAAAAAAATTAAACCAAAGAAATTGAATTCTGCTGTATTAATCAAGCATACGAATATGAAGGATTTTATAACATTCCATTTATTTTAAATATAAAAAAAAAACAATCATTAATTTAATATTGCTTTGAATTTATTTAAGACTTACTCGTTTTTTAAGAAGTTACTTCTCAGAAATATTCTTTGAAGTTTTATATCAAGTTCGAGCAAATGTGACTCTTATTTAATATTAACTACATAAGAAAAGCATCCCTTTTCCATGAGTTTAATATTTTTAGTATATGATATCCGTGATTCTTTATAGCCGCATCTAATTATGAAAAATGCTGACACATGTTCAAATTTTCTCTCATTGACTTCCTACCACGAATTTAGCAATATTCTTTCAAATAACTTTGCGTGGGTTTTTGAATAACGTTAAAATTATCAAAACTGCTTTAACGTGGATTATATATGAAATAAAAAATTGTAACTATTTTAAGGCAGACGTGGTTAACATTGTGCAATCAACTGTTAACTATTTTTAATATCAGATGCTGGTTAAATATTTTTTTAAAATTAATATCAAAGGGTAAATTTTTCGTTTTCCAGCGATCATCGTCGATTTAAAAACTGTATTTAAAAAAGCAAATTTTAAAATAAAAGTATTTAAATCGATATTAATGAAGCACAACACCATTCATTCATTTATTTATTGGGATTTCAAAACTATCGGGCCTCAGCCATGTCGGGATAACGACCTGTCAGGCTACATCCAGGAGGAACCCGACAGCCCATTGTGGTCCAAGGCCTTCTCAAGAACTTGCTTGAGGGGCTGGGGAGCCCAGTCGGTTAAGCACTCGCTTAGCATGCGGAAGGTCCCAGGTTCGGGACCGGGCATCGCCAAAATAGCTGCCGACCTATAAACGGCCAGTGCAGCCAAAAATGTCCGACGAATAATACCCCGTGTTTGGGAGTGCATATCCTTCAATATCCTTCCTTAAATATCCTTCAAAGTTCTAACGCTGCGTGCGATGTCGCCCTTAACGGTTGTGTTGGGTGCCTATTCATGTGTTGGCTCGTCACCTGACTGTGGTTCTAAAATACGACGCCCGTCGCCAATAGCCCTCGTGTAGCTCTAGTGCGACGATAATTCAAACCAAACCAAAACCAAGAACTTGCTTGCATTCCGAACAGCAAAGTTTCGGGCGATTAATGTGTTCATGCTTGATAACGATCAAAGTTGATCCATGTTGATCTGTACAAGAAAGAGTAGAAAAATCCAACTCGTGACGGATGGGCCCGAGTACACTGGGAGAGACGTGCTCGTTAAATCTGTGGAGTCCAAAGTCCCGACGTTGTCAGCGTACGATGACACTCGAAGTTCCGTTGGGCGCACGCTCAGGTTTCGACCTCGTCACTTGACCAGGGTTCTAAATTACGAGGCGTTGTTGGCTGTGTTGAAGCTAACAAAGGAGGCTAGAAATAGGCAGCCGGAAACGATTACGTTACCATTATATAACATTACCAATGAAAAAAGTATAAAAAAACCCCACAAAAATACTGGACAGGAGTATATTAGGGTAAGGTGGGGTAAGTGGGCCATTGGGGCAAGTGGGCCACCCCCCCTGGCATTTCCCGAATTATGGACGTAAAAAAAATCTGTTACAATATTTTTACGTATTTACCCCAATAGATGCAGGAAACATTATGCCATCATTTTTATTGAAGTATGTAACAAGGTACAATCCTTTTTGTGAAAATTTTTTAAATTGCATCTTTTCGTAATTCATGCCATCATACTATTTTTTTAATTTATTTCCAAACGGTTCGTGATACAAAACAAAATGTTATATGTTTTGAAAGTGTATAAAACATAGTATCTTTTTGCAGTGTCATGTACTTGTGATGTTGATAAGGTTAAAAGAAAATTGGGGTGGCCCAGTTGCCCCGCGTTTGGGGTAAGTGGGCCACCACAATGGCGGGGTAAGTGGGCCAGGAATGGCCCACTTGCCCCAACTCTTTAATATGCATTAAAAAAAGTCATATTCACTGATTCATAGGGTTAGTCATATTCACTATTCATAGTCCTATTCATTGACATAGGCCAGTTTAAAATCTGTAGCCCTAACATTTTTTTTTTACACTACATGCAAAAATGACAAGATGAAAATTAACGTATTTTTCTTGTAGTGAGCTTGCATGCCAGAAAAAGTTGCTATTGGGGAACTATTAAAGATACATCATTACTTTTTTTTTTCAAATACTCAAAAAATCATGTAGATTATTCCACTTGCCCCACCATATCTCTACTAGTTATGTGTAAAAATATATTAGGGGGGTGGCCCACTTACCCCACCTAGCGGGGCAAGTGGGCCACTCGGATGACCAAAAAGAAAAACATATTTTTTAAATTTATTTTTTGCCAATTTGTGTTAAGGTTGTCATGGGTACAGTAATATCATATGAGAGAATGGACCACAAAAAAAAATAAGTTGTTAGGCCGATTACATCCAGAGGTATGAGGGTCTAAAGTCGAATTATGCCAAAAAGGTGGCCCACTTACCCCACCTTACCCTACATTAAATATCAAAATAAGTAGATTAAAAATACAAAGCATTGATATTAAAATAAAAAAAGGCATTGAATTACACTCCCTGCCAACCTAAGTTGGGTAAATAGAAATATGCTATGAAGAAGTTCCTTCCGCGCATGTCAAGAGTTCCAAAAATATTTTGTGAATATTATTTGAGAAAATTTGGAAATTTTATCTGAATGAAAATAGTACTTTTTTAAATTGTATTCGGGTCATTTTGTATGTAAATATTGCTTTACAAAAGTTTCCAACCAACGAACCAACCACGCTTTTCCGTCTGACTTTTTACTCGTTGTTTTACCCAAGTTAGGTTGCCACGGAGTGTAGATGTCTCAATACCATTAAAGCTCACAGCTTGCATAAGGGTCAAGTACACGGTGTAACATTCAATATAGCTAAGCATTGCAACAGACAGAAAAGGGTGAGCTTCACTGTAAAAATAATCATGTAATATTACAAATGAAAAAATACATTAAATGAAGTTGTCATAACATTTCTACAAACCAATGCAGAAGATCTGTTGATAGAACTTTCTCGGAGCCAAGCAATACAAAAACTAGTGGTGCCTCGGATTTTTTCTGATCGGAAGAATAGGCAGAGATTGAAGCATTATTAATATACCTAAAAAAGGTATTTCGTTTTCTCTCAACAAATATAACAATTTTACAATTTAATCAAATTGCCCACTCCTGAATGGGCACCAGTTTCAATTTTTGCAAAAAATTAGTAAGTAATTACTATCTTTAAATACCGTAAATAACATATTTAATTTTTTCGAAAATAATGTTTACATTTTGAACACATTTTAAACGCTTTTAAAAAAATATAAAAAAAAATACTAAACATTTTTTATGTATTTTTAAATGCATTTAAATTCATCGCTGAATGTTACTTATTTTTTACACAAACTAAAAGCAAAAAAGCTTATAAAAAAAGAAAAGGAATAATTATGTGATCAAACATATAACTACAAACTCATTTTAATATACATACACATGCTACAATCATATTAAAACTGTTTTGATGCTAATTGTTTTTGTTTAATATAACGTATTTAAATACTTTGTTTTCAAATTAATATTGATTTTGGAGGAAAAAAATCATAATCTTTTAATTCAAGATTCTAACAATGTAATAAAAAATAATTATATTTCAATGCCTTCCATATGTTTCTGTTTGTTTTAAGCAGAAATAAATGCACTTTCTTTTAACTTAATTATTACTTAATTTGTTTTAAAAGCTTAACATTGAAATTTTTTACTGTTCTAATTCGGGATTTCTTTTAATTAAAATGCTATAGTGATATACGAAGGCTATATAGGTAATAATAAACTTAATTTCAAACTTCGGTCAATTTAGGAACTATTTTGTAAGTTCTTTCTAGGTTCTTTTGTTTAATCATAAACTTATAATGATTTTAAATACCAAATAAGTCCTATTAACTTTATTTTTGATTCGAAATTATCATTCAATTTCAAAACGAAATATCTAGATTTTTTGTTAAGAAAATTATTAAAATATTCAGGGAGTTAATTTTTTAAAGCTTTTAAGCAAGCTATGTTTACAACATCTCAATTAATGTAAAAAAAGATTTTTAAAAAATAGTAACAATTGTACTCACATCTATTAAATTCCCTAACTAGTATTCTAATTCCAAAGGGGCAGCAATTATTTTTGCTAAAATGTCCATTGGAAATTGTTCATTTTCCAATTCAATAGCGGAAAAAAAAATTAATTTTGACTGATAAAGATGAGTAAATTACTAGTAAATTTTAACGCAGGATTTATAAATTATAGGGCAATATACTAAGGTGAAAACACAAAAAAAAACCACATGTTTAACGAATTAATGGAATTTTAAATGTAATGTGGAAGAACAAATAACTTTTTCAACCATTAATTCATCTTTACCATTATTTATGCACACTTAATTGTTTCCATTTTGAGCAACATTGTGGTGATAGGTAATTTATTTATAGTAGTTACTGGTAACCCCATTTTCCAATTTCAATAGCTTTTTTCATTAATCATAATTAATATTATGAAAAGTAATTAGTATTTATGAGTAGTATTATAAAGAGCAATTAGTATTTATAATAATAAAATCAATACATACTTAGAAAATCGTTTAACTCTAAGCTTTTTAAAGTTCCTCACTTGTCCAAACTGTTGTCACTTCCGTATAACAGTTTAAGTCGCTCAGGTATTTTCTAAACTGTAATTGACAAACTGTTAAATATTTTTTGTGTGTTTATGACAAAATCAATTACATTTCGATAGTTTTTTTAGTATTGAAGAAAGGATAAAAAAATAGTTTTAAGTTTTGGAAAAATAAAAAATGTTGGTGGAAACGCCTGTCATTACTTATTAAGTGCTTTTGAACTTTATTAAAAAAATAATTAAATCGAACATATATACGTTTGTACATTCGTTATTATTTTTATGTTGGTGTAAAATAGAATTTTAATAACTTCCTTTTTTAACTCTAAAGTAACGAGTTTATGTTTAAAAATGTAATACTATACGATTATATTGTTGTAAATTCAAATAAGCATACATAATCATTATAAATAAGAATTGTCTATGCTAAAACATTAATATTACCCTTTATAAAAGTATTTAACCTTTTATTAAGAACGATATGAAAAAGTAAAACCAATATCCTGTTAGTTATTAAAGGTCAGGCATTCTTTGCAAACGTTTGACATGATAAAACTACTGCTTAAAAAACATAATTTATTATGTTTGACAAAAAATAATAGGGTAATAATTGAAATAAAAAAACACATAAATAAAATCTTAATAATAGTTTAAGCTCTTATGTACAAGTAAAGTAAAGGGAGGCTATATGTTAATTAAAAATTCGACCAATAAAAAAACTGGATACCTGTTTTTTATGAAATTAAATATATGATTCTTTAATTTTTTGAAACCAAGATTAAATACATAAAAATTATATTTAAGTGAAACCACGTTAAATATCGTTAAAAAATAATGTAAGTTTAAATTGAAATAATTTTGCTGATATTCTTGAATTTATAAATTAAGAAAACGTACTTAAATTCTTTACATTTTGTAATTTATGAAAACAAAAAATGTGCTCCCGACCACAATGATGTTGTTGTTTTTTGAGTAGAACAGTTTCCTTTCCACTAAATTTTAATTTTTATTTAAATTTCATAGCTATCCTCGTGTTTTCTCTTTCCTATTTTAATGCAGAGTATCGAACTATTTAAAAAAATAAAGTTAAATAAAGTATGTGGTTCAAAAAGAAATATTTAATTTCTAACACATAGTTCCTTTTACTCATATTTTAAAACTGTTATCCACGTCTAACCAAGTTACGGTATTTAGCGATAGGTTTAAAAACCTATCCAGAAGTTAATTGAAGATTTCTCTTTAAGATAATGAGTAATATGTTTGCGGGATCATTTGTGCAGAAGCTATTATTAGTATTATATTGCTCACATCATTCACGCGTACCACTCAAAATTTTCCCGCGTACCACGGGCACCGATTGAGAACAACGGTGCGAACCTTATCAAGGGTCTGTTTCGGTTTCTCGCGTGGCTTATTTAATCCTTAACCAATCGAAACGTTACAAATGAAAACTTAATATGAGCTTCATTAATTAACAGTACATAATTTTCAATGCATGAGTTAAAGTATTAATTCAGTATTTTGCAAAACATTCTTAGAAATATAATTTAAGGAGTTAAAAAAAATTTCTTCAATAATTTCTAATCGTTCATAAATTTGTCATGCTTTTAACTGTTACAGGGGCTTTATGCTAAGTTTCAATGATCAAATCTCATAACAATTGAATAATTAAATTCTTATTGTTAATTCAAACCAAAAACAAATGATTCGCTATAAATCAAGCATATTACACATAAATTTTTCATTACTAATTCTAGATACTAGATGGCACTACGAGTAATGTCTTCTTACCTTTAGGTATGAACTTGGAATAGAGATGGCAGCACTAACTTCTAACTAAGAAAAGTTTTTAGAGTCAGTAAATCTCAAACAAGTAGGACGAATTTTAACAGTAAATGGTACTAAGAATCACTTTCACACACTATTTATCAGAAGAACTTATGATCATTTATTTAAACCTTAAAATGACACAATATGAATTTCTTTAATTTTCTTTTGCAGATTTAATTAATAGTCTTTATTGTTTTTTTAAATTCTTGTGAAGTTCGAAAAATAATGATTTTATTTTTGCTGTTGTAAAAATGGAAGAAAAACTAATCATAATGTCTTTAACTTTACATTCTTTTGAAAAGTTAAATAAATCACATATTTCTATATTTTTTAAAAAGAACATCCTTTGTCTTTCATTTTTTGTTAGCAGTTTTATATAAACTGTAAAGAAAAACAGCAGACAAAACTTAATATTCAACTTTTTTTATCTGAAAAGTAAACGAAAAATCCCATTGAATCCAATAATCTAAAAATATTTACAAACTATCTTAACTCAATATCTTAACAAGTAAAAATGCCATTTTCTTTAAATGTTTTCCTAAAGGACAACTAAAATTCTTGTCTGACTTTATTTAGTTCATCCTAAACTTGTTTGAAATGTATCAGCGTAGTGGTCTTTTTCATAATAAAATCCCGAAATCATTGTTTGGATTGGATCCATAGTTACACAATTTGGTTTGCTATTTTGCTTTGTTTTTTAATCTCGTTGGATAAAATAAAAAAAATTGTAACCATCGACCCTATTTTACTTTTTCTGAACTTATGTAAAAACCCTACGTAAAAAACACCAATTGGTAAGTTCAAATTCTGATTCAGGGTTAACTAAAAACACCCATTGTACTTAACATATGGGAGTGAAGGACATATTCAGGTTGTTATTTCCTCCTAAATCATAACAATAATTGTTTTAAATTCGTTAGTTTGTAATTTTTGTGCTTGCAGTATGAATTTCACAATGTTATGTCGAATATTAAGCATTTTATAAAACCCATACATCAATTGTTTCTTGCAATCCTTATTCATCAAGGTGCTTCAACCTGACATATCACAGCCCAAGAAGTTCAATCGTTGAGACAAGAATAAAGAAACCCAAAAAAACACCATTAAGCCATGGTGCTTCACACCTCGGTCAGTATCACTTCGCATGTTCAGCCGTCATCAACGTTATACTGAACAAAGAGAGACGAACCCACTCTGCCATGAAAAAACACATTTTCCGAATCTCACATTCTGCATCAGAATACGATATTGGTGTAACTCCAAAAACGATGATAGGGCAAGTTTTGTACATTCAGGGCCTGATTTCCGGCAGGGCAAACGGGGCACGTACCCGGGCCCCAACTTTAAATTGGCCCCCAAATTTCCTTCAGGAACATTTATGCTCAATACAACCGCCACAAACTTTTTAATATGAAGTATGCAAAAAAATTAAATTCATGAACAAAAGTTGACTATGAAATTGTGTTTAAACTTTATGAATCAATTCACAAAAAGAATACTTATTTTTGGGGGGGGGGGGGGGGATAATTACGTTTTTCACAAGCTAATTACTTCAGTAACATTTTTTTTTTGTGCTAAACACTGTAAAATAGGAAAATACATGCAAATATTTTATCGAGGTATATATTAGAGGCCCCAAATTTACTCGTGCACTGGGCCCCTAAAGTTGTAAGTCGGGCCCTGTGTACATTCTAAAATTCAGGTTTTTACCTGCAAATTTGAGAGTAATAGGTGGAGAGTAGTAGTCCCAAAAGAAAGTTGAGAGTAATTAGTTTGAAAGTTCAGACCATTTCTTTGCTAATGAATATTTAAATAAAAATTGAGAATATTTGGTATTGATGAGATTTACTTGCATCAGTTAAAATGTTCGTATGTAAATTAGTTCAAGGATTTGGTAACTATGAACAATATTTAGTATCTATTGTCACTACAAAGCTTTTCAAAGTGAAAATATGCATATAGTAATCTCATTTTTCCCCAAATGAGGTCGACACGTGATCCGAGACAAATACGTAGAATACAACGCAAGCTAATTGTTAAATGACGGCATATTAAATAACTTGTTTTAAAGTGAAGCCTAGTGACAGCTTCGTAATCAGACTTATATTCCACAAAAAAAAAAAAGATAAAAAATCAACAATAAATCGATCCGAATGAGTATAAAAATGTGTCTACCTATTGGAAGTTAATTATTCATTTACCCACTGAATTTATTTATGTTGTTGGGTAAAAACACGATTCTTCTTTATAGGAAGTCCCACCGCAATCTAAGCCGTCTAATGTAGCCAAAGAATGCATTTTGTAGAATTGCATCGCACTACAGTTATATTAGGGATATTGGCATAGGAGTTCGCAATTTAAAACCGAGAACAAGTGACAGTGACAAGGATTACAGCCAATGGCACCAAACTTATAGTTATATCGTATGCGACGTCAGTAACACAGCAAATTTAACGTGCACCCCCATTCACATACGCACGGTATTAGTTATTTTGGTTCGATACAAACGAATTTATTGGCTACATTTGAAGAGTACAGGAAAATAACAGCTTGACTTACTAGGAGTCGTCGCGTAATGGTGTCTGCTGGGCGGACATTGTCGACAGGAAACCGGTTTATCTCTTTCTTCTTCGCTTGGTGCAAGTGTCGGAATCGTGCATCGCGTGAATCTCGATAAAAAATGTCTTGAAACTGGTTCCCTTACACCAGTTTAAGCCATTATTCGCTATCATCGCCAAAGAGGCCTGATAAGTAAAGTTTTCTACGAAATTAAGGATGCGTAAAAAAAGGTGGTTTTTCCCCTGTACTCTTCATATGATAATGGTAAATTCAAATTTACGAAATCGGCAATGTACGGGCAGGACACTATACCTTACACTCTCAGAAATAACACTTTCATTTTTGACAATTCATGAATCTTCAAGACTCATTTCGTTAATTCTGAGGATTGTTTCGTCAAACTTTCGCATGACTTTTGAGTAAACGCGAATCCTCACTTTTACGATCGTGATTTGACGATTCTGTATCTTGATTTTGAGGAAACAGAATATCATTGTAGTACTCACATGCTCAAAAATGACTAAATATTTCTTTAGCTTAGACGACATTCAAATCCTCATAAAAATGACGTTTCAAATTTCCTCACTTTGAGAAAACGAAAACTCGAAGCATTTGCCCGTAATGGATTTGTCAAAATTAAGGAAAATTTCTTCGTTTTTGAGCATTCGTTATTTAGAGTGTAGTTATGCCTTACGGAATACATATTTGGAATTAATAACCTTCCTTTGTAAAATAACCCACACGAGGACATAGCCTTTGTAGATACCCTCTGTGACAAGCCTTAACTCGGTGCCGCACGCGCGATACGCCTCCGCTGGACTTAAGCCCCTCTAGCTCTGAAGTTAATGGACTGTGGGCACGCGCCCTCACCCACCTTCGTGGAGGAAGACAACAACACAAAAGGGCCACAAAGCAAAGCGGACCAAATGGCCTCCCGGGAGCAGGTGTGGCCCCAGGAAGAAGGGCTCATCAGGTTGCCGACCGCCCTCACGCATCGAGCGCGTGCCCTCTGCTATACACTGATGTGGAAAAGTCGTATAAGAGGAACTAATGTATAGCTTATTGCTGTCCATGTTGGTTTAGTTTGAATTATCGTCCCACTAGGGCTATTGGCGACGTTTGTCTTATTTTAGAACCACAATCAAGTGACGAGCCGACACCTGGGTAGGCACCCATTGCATATGCTACTGTCCAGATTATTTTAAACTTAATATAAGACAGGTAGGTTCGTATATTTATTTTCCACACTTTTAAACATTTGTCAAGTAAGACAAACGGAGACAGAATTTTTACTGACAAGGGACTAGAAAATACACCGCCTGTCAAAAATGTCAAAAATGTGTGTTGGTTCAAAACCAAAATATTAATTTAAGTTTGGAACTATCCGCTTTCTTCTCCAAGTACAAGTATTGTGGCGAATATAATACTGGCCTATTAGGAATTCCAATATAAATTATTTTCTTTTAGTTTAGTTCGTACAATAAAACAGCAATCAAATGTGTTCCTTTGAAAAAGAAAAACATTAAATAGTCCATATTTTTTGAGTATGTGAATTTCTTTTTCCGTATAAATACCAGTAAAAATTTTGTCAAAATATCGAGTCAGTTTGTCGTGGGTGGGGTGCCATGGTGTTGCCAGTTTTGGCGGAAGATTTCTGATTTATGGAGACTGTGGGAGGTTTTTATACGTTTCATGAAACAAGAGAAGTTTAGAACACAGAAGATTTCCTAACATCTTTATTGTTTTAATTAGAAGTTTTTGCCCTTTGATGCAGCGGCTATATAAAAACATTTGGGAATTTATCACCAGCGACGCCTATGGAAGATAATTTATTTAAAAACTAATTGTGCTATTTTTAACCTGTTTTTACAGTTTGCAATGCTTATATATTTAGTTTAAATGACGTTTTTTTATTTATGATATACGTAGGTGGTTTTTGTCATGCTTTTTTGATTCCGTATAGTTATATATATATAGTTTGAACAAAATTCATTTTAAAAATAGCATGTTGATATTTTGTTATAATTATTTTGTAGCAACTTTACCAACCAATTGTAAAACCAAACCAACATCTAATAATTGAATTGAATTAAAGAACCAACTAACTGCACATTTTTGTCTCATTTTTTTATATCTCAGTAAACAAATCCAATATACAAGTTTATTCAATAGTACATTGACTCGTTTTCTAAATGGCAATAAAAATACTTGTGTATTCCAGTAAAATTTTATGTGAATGGCCTGCTGCAACAAACAAAAATCTTGATATTACTCTTCTCCTTTTTTTCCATCTTATTCGATCTCTTCTTTGTGATTTACCAAGAGGAATAGCTGTGACTCACATACTTATAAAGAAATTCAATCTTCGTAAGGTGTGAGAGTGAATAAATATCGTTGAAAGAATTTTGCGGTACAATGGGTGCAGAGTGAACTGCACAACATTGCTGACTGTTGACGAAGAGTGCATTTCCTCTGAAAGGGATTATTTTTGTAGATCTAAACTTATTTTAGCGACATTTTAATTGATGTAATTTTAGAAGTTAAATATCGAGAACATGTTCTCCAAGGGGACGGGGGGGGGGGGGGATCAGCTAAAAAAATCCAAATATTATTCGATACATTTGGATATTTATTTTTATATCATTTTATTTTCGGCTTTATTAATTTATTGATGAAAGAAAAATGTTTGGAGCCAAATCAATTGTAATAGCTACACGAAATGCAATTTATAAAGTGGAACACCGCGACAGATATAACAAGTGGAATGGATTCAGAATTAAAAATTTTTATTTTAAATTGGAAACTCATTACGTTGCTGACAATAGTCAGAAGTTAATATTTCAAAGCGAATGTCCTGCTGCAAAAAATATATACTGAGGTTATATTATTAGTTTTTAAACCACATTCGAGGCCAGCTTATCCGTCACCATCTTCATACACTGTAAAAAAACTGTTTTTGCAGTTAAAAACTGTCAATTTTGGTGCCAGTTAATAACTGTTTTATAAACAGTTTAAAACGGTATTTTTTATGCAGGAAAACTGTACTCTTTTTTTTACGGGAAAGCTAATATTTTACAGGAAAACTGTAATTTTAACAGGTAGGTTTAACGTTTCTTATCCCTAATACTAAGGTTCGCAGTTTATCACAAGTATTAGGGATAAACTGTTAATTTAGCATTAAAAAACTCTTAATTTAACAGTTTCTCTCAGATAAAATAAAATACTCAATGAACTCGCGACCAAGTAATTACTTTGTCGCAGACGGTTCAGTATCAGGTTCGCAGAAGTTAATGGAAGAGGTATGAACCGGTACCGGTTTTGATCCAGGAACCTCTTGTGTGCGAGCCCAATACTGAACCGTTGCGAAAAAGTAATTACTCGGTCACGTGGGCTATTATTGGGTATTAGTGCTCAACGATGATCTCAAACACGTGACTCTTTTCAAGTTTAGTTAAATGGTTTTTCCCTGCTAAAATAATGTGTACCTGTTAAAATTACAGTTTTCCTGTAAAAAAACTAGTTTTAATGTAAAAAAAATAATGTTATCCTGTAAAAAATTACATTTTTAAAATGTAAAAAAAAAACAGTTATTAACTGGCGTAAAAGTTGACAGTTTTTAACTGTAAAAACAACAGTTTTTTTACAGTGTAGACTAAGAAGGTATTTGAAGATGACGATGTGTTAGATACTAGTCGGAAATTACTCTTTTCGTTGAACAAGCACACAAGCTGGAATATATGCATATGTACAGCTGGGGAAAAAAAAAACGAATCACCCCTCGTTTCTCGGCTGGTATTGATCAAGTCATTTTGTGTAAGGTGTCAATTTTCAGGAAATAGCGTGAGGAATTGGGAACTGGCAACAAAAATTGTAATAGGGGTCGTCTACATATTAAAATGAGTACCAACTTTGAAAATTCCAATGGCAACCCCCAATTTTTTTTACATAAAAATGTTCAGCACCTTCAAAATACCCCATGTATAAAAAAGAATTATTTATTTTGCATTATTTGCTGAGATATTAAAGCCTTAATTTTGAACTCGTTTTGGGGCAAATCTCCTAAGTGAAAAAAGGTAATATTTTGGTTGTGCCTTTTCAAAACGACAAGCTAAAAAAGGGTTAGCATAATCTCGCCAACGGATGCTAGAATTTAACTTTCTTCAGTAATATTGGGATTTTTCGAATGTTTTTTTTTTTTTTAATATTGGATTTTAAAATTCAGAAATAAAATAAAGGCTTGAAAATGAAAAGTTTTAATTTTAAATTAATTAAGTCGCATATACGGTTATTCATAACGAACAGATTTTCAAATGCTATTAGTTACATTCAGATTGAAAAACATGATTATTACACTTATGTTTTAAACTTTTTATGCACATTTTTGTTTCATTCACATTGTTGCAAAAAGTTAGTTTAAAATTCGTCGCACTCTATCTGTAATATCGGCCCGGTGGCTTAGTGGTAGTGCTTATTTCGCATTGCCACGCCACAGGTCCGGGGATCTAATCCCGGATTGGGCGGGGTTGACCCATCCTTTCATCATTTAAGTGGGTCGATAAATTGGGGACCAAGCATGCTCGGGGAACTAAACGCTGAGGGTTCCGCGTGAGGCTTTCCACATAACCGGGACATATGCCTTGCACCCCAGAGCCATTGTATCACGAAAGCTGAAATGGGCACGGCAGGCCCTGGCCCACTAATGGGCTGTTGCACCGAGGAGTTCAGTTTTTTATCGGTAAACCACGTATTGCAAATTGAGGGTTACGACCTTAACACGATATTTAAGGAAAGCAAAATAAAATTACTCAGAATTAGTTGGTAATGTTTTTTAACCAACGCAGTAGGCACTAATCATTTTAAATAATTAATGTGGTAACAATCAAATGTATTTAAAACCGAATTCCAATAATATTCTAGGGTATTTAATTTTTAATATTAAACACACTTTTTGAAATTGTATTGGAAATAACATACATTTAAAAATAAAGTAACCGATATAATTTAATGTTAATTATACAAAAAAAAAAATACATTGTATGCACTTGAAAGAAGAAAAGATTTTTAGACATTTGACAGAAATCGATAATTTGAATAAACATTTACCAACAAACACTTTTCAATCACCAAACGATAATGCAATTTAGGATCAAATTTGCCGAGTAATTTTTTACACGGTCCCTAAAATTCGTCTTTTTCAGTTTTTTTACAATAACTCGGCAAATAATTGTTATTGAATTAAAAAATTCGGGATTTTGGTTCTACTTAATCTACTTTATCGATTTATGGAAAAAAAATTAGGGGTTGCTATTCATGTTTTATTTTTTGTTATTTAAATTTAAATAAAAAATTATTAAAAATAAAAAATTGATGAAAAAACATGTGTGATTTGTTTTTGGAAAATTAAGAAGTATATAATGAAAAAAAATCTTTGCTTAATTCATTTTATTTGTAGAGGTATGAATAAAAGTTTGTGAAACTTTTTTAACATTATGGGCGTTCAACTTTGAATACATATATCTCAGCAAATAATGCAGAATAAATAATTCTTTTTTAAACATGGGGTATTTTGAAGGTGCTGAACATTTTTATGTAAAAAAAATTGGGGGTTGCTATTGGAATTTCCAAAGTTGGTACTCATTTTAATATGTAGACGACCCCTATTACAATTTTTGTTGCCAGTTCTCAATTCCTCACGCTATTTCCTGAAAATTGACACCTTACACAAAATTCCTTGATCAATACCAGCCAAGAAACGAGGGGTGATTCGTTTTTTTTTTCCCCAGCTGTACCTACCTACCATATGTACCTACTCTTTTCGTAGGTGTGTAAGATATTGTAATAATTTTGCGCTGCTACATATGGTCACACGATCGTAGCTATGAATGTCGATGGAGAGTACGTTATTTTAATATATAGACTCTTCAAATTATTGTTTTAATTCTACAATGGAAATTTATGATTTAAAAAGTTCAAAAAACAATTAACTCTAATCCTAATGTAGAGTTAAATGAAGGTAGTAATAAAATATTGTAAGTTGCGTTGAAACGATATAGAAATCGTGTCGAGACCAAATAATGTGAGGATAGTGGAGTAACTAATACATTGTAAGTAGAACTGTTGCTACTAATCTAAAATTACAGCATTTTTTAACTACCTTAAAGAATGCATTGCTATCTTATCATATATTGCACTAATCATATCATCATTATCATATATATTAATCTTATTATTATTTCATATAACATATGATATAATGATTTTTCTTTCAACTAAACACATTAAAAAAAAAACAATAATGTAATTATCTTAAAAATACTAAGAAATAAAAGTGCAAATAATACATTAAAGTACTCATTAAAATCCAAATCAATCTTTGTATACCTCACAATCCTCATATTTTATTGTAAGGTATCGAAACAAATTCTCGTTACTATACATACTTTAATACGTATTATTATTTTCAGCTTAAGATAAGTCATCTTTAAGTTCAGTCACAATGATGATCGCATAAATTCTTAAGATTACAAAATTGCGTGCTTAAACTTCCTAAAACACACAATAGGTATAGGGATTTGCAAGTATTAATCCGCCATGATATAAATTTCTCATCGATTGTAACAACTAAATTTGAAAGGACTGACAGACAGCTTTTGTGTGGTCCGATTTATTTTAATAATGGTTTCAATGGTGAGATATCTTCAAGATTCCTACTATAAATAGATACTTATTATCGTCTTTTTGAGACCAGTCGTTACTTCTGACTACTTCTCCACAGAATTTTGCAAAAATAATGAAGTACATTTTACTTAAATATATAAAATGAATAAATGTTTAATTTATGATAGCAAAATATCATAAATTCAGTGAATGCTTTTTATACTAAGATAATTTTGAAATCATCGAAATTCAACTAGATAAATTTTAATAAATCAAATAGTCTAAATCTTCAATAATAATTAGATATATATCTTAGTTATATGTACTGAAGTGAGTTTTGAATCTAGACCTTCCATCTAACAATTTCTAATTGCTATTATAAAATATATCGACATTTTTAAAATAATATGCAATATCATTAGGAAAAATTTAAGGATTTTTACGGTTATTACTTATAAGTCAAGTAGAATTATTAAAACTATAACATGTATGTTTGGTGTTTGAAACGATGTCTGGTCACATCTAAATGTAGTTTGATTGTTTTTCGACGTAAACAGCATTTCACAAACTTACGAGAAAGCATATTGTAATGTTTTGTATTTATTATTATATTTATTTAAAAATGTTGTTTTTAACCGCACAGTGCTTTTTATAAAATTAAAATATACATTTTAAATACAGCAATTATTTCTCCAACACATTTGAAAAATGTTAACAGTAAGAAGTTTTTTTAAAGACTTTTATCTACTGTAGATAAGGCTACGTGAAAACCAGTCACCGATTTACCTTTCAAAGTATAAAAGAGCTTAAAAAATTTCCATACAAAACTTTTGGTATCTATCAACGAAAGATCTAAACTGATATACATTTAAGTTTTCCAAAATAGCTCACCAAATATGAAAATACTCTTATTAAACATATTTAATACAGTGATGGGTCAAAACAAAAACAACCCATCTCCGATCCTACTTGGTTCATTTAACTTCTAAAATATCCAATTTTTCTCTTCACAATTTCAGTTAAGTTTTTATAACGAAAGTGGCCTAAGTTATCAGTTGACTTGTATTTTTATTGCCCTAACACAACCATGTATCCCATAATCCATGCCATACCCATCCCTAAGAAGACATTAAGGGGGAATGGGCGTGCAGGACCGGGGGTCTCCAAACTCAAGTGCCTCAATGTTAATCGTATGGGAAAAAATTATTTTCTTTGCCACATTTCTCCGGCTGTATTGAATATTTTTACAAGCGGATTTTTTATGTGATAAATGTAGCTGACTTGCAGGTCTCTATCTTCCCACTTTTTGAAATTTGTACGAATATTTTTTTTATATTCAATAAATTATTTTACACATAATATTCGAAGCAATTTCAAAAAGTGGGAAGATAGAGACCTGTAAGTCAGCTACATTTATCACATAAAAAAATCCGCTTGTAAAAATATTCAATACAGCCGGAGAAATGTGGCAGCGAAAATAATTTTTTCCCATTGGATTAACATTGAGGCACTTGAGTTTGGAGACCCCCGGTCCTGCACGCCTATTCACCCTAAGTCTATCATTTACGGATGAGTAAAAGTGAACGGCAATAATCGGTTTTAAATTCGCTAGAATCTGCTGTATGCGTTCAATCGTGGGAATCAAACTTGTGCCTGGAAGTGCGTTAAATTAGTCATAAATGATGCTTCGTATGCTTGACGTGCTAAACATGCTTCACTGGATGCTCAATTAATTTCTGAATTTCACAAATGAAAACACACATCTGCTTCAGGGTTGTTTTTCTGTTATGGACTGGTTTGGTTTGGAGTTTAACCCTACACTGTTAAAAATTTTGAGATTGATTTCACCGTAGTAATGGCTCCTTAGCTGCAACGGCTCTGTGGTGAAATGTTTCACCAAATATCCGGTATTCAGTCGAACCATTTTTCAAGTTTTGGAAACTAAAACATGACAAAACGGTTCAACCCAATACCGAAAATATGGTGAAACACTACACCACACAGCCGTTGCAGCTACTAGAAGCCATTATTATGGCTAAAGCAAGCACCAAATTTGTAACTGTGTATGATGGATAACCCGTCACCTGACGTTAACTAGCATTACACATTTTTTTTCAAATTTATAATTTTTATATATATATTTTTTTAATTTTGAAATTTAATGTATGGAGCAGTCATTCAAAGTAATCTGCGATATGAATGACATTTAAAATAATTTTAAAAATTAAATTTTTAGTATAAATCTCATACATTGAAAACAATATTACACTTAAAAAAATTATTATCTCTCAAAACGTTTTTAAGTTATTTTGTTGTAACTGTCAATTAAGACAACTTGTACCGTTGAATGTCACATAAAGAACATATTTTACTTCTTTTATAATTCAAAACAAAAGTTGCATTAAAAAATCATCCTAGGTACAAATTTGTTAGTTAGTAAAATTATTTCTTTGTTTTATTGCAAATTTATTATACAATGTATGCAAAACAACAGTTATATAAATTTTAGTTATTTAAATATTTTAAATATTTTTTGGGAGTATTTGAAAAGGACTTAACCAATATTTTCGTTTTTTCTTACATTGCTATTTCTCCAAATTATTTTTGACAGCTTACACGTTTCATAAAGTTACTTATTTTTCTGATATGCATTTTTATTCATTGATTATTAGAGTGTACATTTTTTTTAATGAAATAAATATTTTTATTATTATCATATTAGATGGAAATATGCATATGATCTTCAAATAAATTTAGTTTCTCGCTTTGGAATTTTAAAAGTGAAAGGGTAGTTTTGATTGAAGTGTCTAATAAATCAATATTCTAAATTTTCAACAAAGATGCACATCTTAAAAAGTGCTCACTAGTTTTTTTTTTTAGTATTTAAAAAAATGTTTATTATAAACTCATTAAATACTATTTGCAACTTGCAAATGAAATAAATTATAAAACATAAAATTATATATGCACGGTAATGAACTCATGTACGTGAAAGGTAAAATAATAGTTTCAATAAATTGTAACCATCGTCAATCAATATTTCCAAAAAAACTTCAGATAATTAATACAATATTTTAATTTGGTAATTAAAGTATTATAACCTTCACTTTATAAAAAAAATATTTCACCGGAAATAAAAGCAGTCTCTTTTCTTAGTATTATTTTTTAATACAATTCCCGTTTCGCTGTTAACCATTCAGACATGTAACACTATTATCAGTCTTAATAAATTTGTCAAATTCAGAATTTCTCAGCCTACTTGCTTATTAAAATTCATTATATGCAGCATAAAAAGAAACATTTCCACAAATCAACGCAATGACAAATGTCTTAATTCCAAAACTATAATTGAGAAGATCTACATTTGCACTTATGATTTCTTGCCCCGTATCTATCAACCAATAGTTAAACTGGTTCTACTTAAACTTACCATGGCATATCAACCCACACATTCGTTAGAGGCGGCATCTGTTAGCAGAATGACAAAGTACTGGCTCATTTATTTCTCACTCAGAGCTATACCCTAAAGTCAGAGTGGCCCAACTCATCTCATTTAGAATTTTAGAGTTTTAAAGGTCATAATAATTTTTTTTCTTCAATGGCGGTTATTAAAAAAATATTTTTAAGCAAATAAATACATTTTTTTGGTGAATAGTGGCATTGTTTTAAGTTTTAATGTTCTCCTTAAATCATGGGATAAGAGGATTTGAGAATTTTTTTTCAGACCTACATCATGTCTTCGGGTACAGTATCCAGCATTGCCATGCTTTTAACTGATTATGCGATTTCAAATTACAAGGGAAAATTATGTGTATTAAACAGGTGAACGTTAAATTCTATGTTATCCATTGCAATGACACCACATGCAATTTAGCTTCTAAGTTGCAATCGATGCCCATTGATAAGATCACTAACCCTTAGAGTCAGATTGATCTATCTTCTAAAATGGCAATTTTTTTTTTTACATTTTAGAGGTAAAATAAAATTTCACATATAGGTACCGTTAAAAGTATGGCAAGGAGGGCTGGCATGGCCTGGCCAGGTAAGTTAAGGTATAATTCCAGGTAAATTACCTACATAGGTTCTTTTGTCATCTTAGACAGTCTCCCCAGAACAAAAATAAAATCTCACAAGTACGCGTTCTTCCGTGTACATAAGAGTTGAATCTGTCTTGTGTCATGGTGGGGAAACCGTTTGCAAAACATTTTATGTTTGCCAGCCTATATGGATCGGGGGGGGGGGGGGTACCCAGTCGGTAAGGCGCGCGCCTAGCATGCGAAAGGTAATCATGTTAGGGTCTGGGCATCGCCAAAATAGCTGCCGACCTATAAATGGCCCGCGCAGCCCAAAAATGTCCGACGAATAATACCGCGTGTAGTGGGAGTGAACGTTAAATATGCTCCAAAATCCCAACGTTACGAACGATGTGGATGGGTGTCTATTCAGGTGTCAGCTCGTCACTTGACTGTGGTTCTAAATTACGACGACCGTCGCTAATAGCCCTTTTGTAGCTGTAGTGCGACGTTAATTCAAACCTACCTACCAGCTGAGGAGTCGGCTTATTGACTTGCACTCTCTTCCAATTTAACACGCCTGTTGTCGATATCCCTTGCGAAGCTCTCTTAGTTTGACAAGTCTAGTAAGCTACCTAGATCTATTATGATAACTCTATAGCTCTATTAAGAGTTTATTTAACCATACCAAACAAAATAATGCGCCAAAATTATAAATAAAGTACCATAAATAACTCCATTTCCAAAATTCAAAATAATATTTTTTATTAAAAAAGAGACATGATCGTCATCTTGAAAGAGATAACAAACTTAATACTTAACATTAACACTATCTCGATATAAAAAAAATCATTAAAAGTTCATGGGTTTTAGTAAAAAATATATTATAATTTTTAATAGTTTTATTATGTGTATTTGAACTAAATTCTACCTTTTTTTTTAAAGGTTTTTTATTGCATTTTTTTTATTGTGTGCGTTTCACCCCGATTGATTCCATTTTGAATCATCAGCTTTGGATTTTTTTTCTTTCTCATTAAGTTGATTATTGTCTTATTTATCGTTAAATGGAAGAATCATGTCTTTTGAAGAATTAAATAATGTTTGTTTTAATTAAATTAAAGTACGAAAGCCATGGTAAAATCAAATTCACTCTAAAAAAAATTATGAAATAAATTGACCTGGAATTCTTCACGCTTGCATTCTGAGATGTGTAAAAATTGATTTTAAAGTTTTTTTTTAGCAAATAAAGTTTTTAAAAAATAATTGTTATATAATTAATTCAAAAGTTATAATTCCAATTTCCCCAATTAAATTTTAGTTTTATATAATTAAGATTTTTTTCCCTATTTTCTAGCACATCATTCTGGATACATGATGAATCTATTTCTCAAATTTTAGATTTTTAGAATAAACAATAAAAGTTGGTACTGAGAGGGTTAGATAAAGTAATTGTTTTGAGCAGTGTACTTAAGTAGTAAAGAATGTAAAAAAAAGTTGAGCCACTTTGGCTCAGAGATGCACATTTATTTCCGAGGATATTTTTCATCCTCCTGTAAGCACCCAAATTGCAATCGGTTCCGCTGAATTAATATTCCTTTCCTGGTCATTCAACCATAACCACAAGAACAGTTCTTCATCTTCGTCGAATGTTTTAGTATAGCACATCTGCCCTTTTAATTTGCAAGTTATAGAATTCCTCCATTGTTGTTGGAGGGGTTAGACTAGTTTGGTGCAGGATAATATTTGGTTAAGATACATTAATTTCAAGTATTTTACTTGGTGTTTTAACAGCTTAAATTAATGTTGAACCGAAGGATAATTTAAAACGTCAAATTACCCTAGAGTTTGAGCTTGAAAATTGCTAACTCCGCTTGGCAATATTGTTGGTCTATTGTTTGGTGAGGGGTTAAACCAGTTATCAATGATATTTTATCAGAATGGGTGTTCAATGTGTTATTATCTTTTCGATGTTCCTTATTTCTTATACATTTATCAACATAAAATAACGAATCAGTTTTCGAAAATATGCAAATTAATCATAAGCTCTAAACTAACAGGAAGTTTTAAAGATTTCAACAGACTTTACAGAAAAAATCGTAATGTTGCTCCTATCCTTGGAAAATGTTCCTTTCTATTTCAAGTTTATATCACTTTTATGGATTATAAGGTTTTTCTCAGAAACATTAGTAAGACCATTCACCGTAATTTTTTTTTGAACAATTGAATACAATTCGTCATTGTCAACATGCAAACATGTCCGCTACGCGTAGCGCTCAGTTGTGAAGCGGTACAGCAAATGGACCCAAAGTTTGGTAGATAAAATCCAGATACGTACAAATCTATTCAAGCAGCATGTAGTAAGAAAAAGAAGTTATTAGAAAGTGTCACCGCCTCATTTGTTGCTTCCAAATGGAATTTTTTGACAGTTCCAGGAATGCTACTGTATTTATACGATATTGTTCCCAAATTTTTAGTCCAAATTAATGCTATATTCTAGGAATATTACAGGTAAAAATTAGGCAAATTATAAATTGGGCTAAAAATTTTCCAGTAGCGTTCATTTTTTTTTTCAGTGCAAGGCTTTGCAAAAGTGTATAATACGATTTAGTTACAGCTTATATTTATTTAATTTGATAAGATTATATATTATTAACTATTCTACAACGGAAAAAGCCCAACATTCCTAATAATATTTTTAACCCGCATGATATATTTCCTAAGTATTATTTTTTAATGCTTATCCCAATTTATTCTTTCAAGAGAAAGTCTCTTTCATATTGTTTACCAACACATTCTAATTATTCCTTAATTTGTTTTCTACTCGGAGGTTCCCCGAATGGCAAGGTCGACCAATGGCCTACAGCTCCACTTACCAAGTCACATCTTACGTAAACAAGATCGAGGGGACTTTTACCTATCGATAGGTTGGTTTGATGAAACTGCAACCAGCACTCGGGTGATTTTCGACAAAATACATTTGAATTTGAGAATTTATAAAAGATTTTGGGCTATTCATTCTAAAAATTGAATGCTCAAAAACGACGAAATTTTCCTTAATTTTGACGATTCCATTACTGGCAAATGCTCCGAGTTTTCGTTTCCTCAAAGTGAGGAAATTTGAATCGTCATTTTTATGAGGATTTGAATGTCGTCTAATCTAAAGAAATATTTCGTCGTTTTTGAGCATATGTGAGTACAACAATGAGATTCAGTTTCCTCAAAATCAAGATACAGAATCGTCGAATCCCGATCGTAAAAGTGAGGATTCGCGTTGACTCAAAAGTCACGTGATAGTTTGACGAAACAATCCTCAAAATTAACGAAATGAGGCTTGAGGATTCACGAATCTTCAAAAATGAAAGTGTTATTTTTAAGAGTGTACACTCTAAAAACAAACGAGCGATTTTAACTCAGTCTGTGTTAATTTTCACTTCTTTCTGTGTCAAAAATGCACTTCCCCTATAGGAGTGGATTTCACTCTTTTGTTTTGTTAATCCCCCACCAATCTTAACAACAAGCGAGCGATTATAAGGCGATTAGGAGCGATTTAGGGCGATTGCGTGCGATTTAGTTAATTTGTTAATTGTTGATTTAGTTAACTTGTTAATGTTATTTAGTTAATTGAGTTAATTTTCACTCCTTTCCAGTTTCGAAAATGCACTTCTCCTATAGGAGTGGATTTCACTCTTTTGTTTTAAGAGTGTATACACACCGAGAATCAAAATTCTTAACTCTATTTTTACCATACCATGCTTTTTGCATGATTCACATTCTAGGCCCCATACGTAACCGGGAACATTGCACGATTTTCAGTTTGTATTAATGTATATCTACAATAATGCATGTGTATTCAGGATTCAGGAAGCACAAAATTAGGTGTCAAAATAGTAGTACATAATATATTAAAATAAAATTTCGTTTCCTAATTTTTTATGCACAAAAGAAAACCTAAAAAAAAAAAAAAAAAAAAAATTGTTACATTTTTAATTTAATTTTTGTTTTGATTAATATACCAAAATGGAAAAAAATACTGGCTTGTTTCATCTTTGATTTAGTGCATTAAATCCAGAAATAAAGGGTCATGATACAGAGCTGCGAAATTCAAATTCAAAATCAATTCGTAAAAAAACCCACGAACGCTATCGCAGACAATGATCGCACATCTGTTAAATGGTTAAAATACTATAATTTTTACGGTTTAACTCCAGCGAAATATTCTTCACCGGAGCCGCAATTAAACGCTTTACAAGCCGAAGATGCAAAATTGTAACGACAGAAGCAGGGTACTCCACCTATAAATATTGATGAAATCGCGTGAATGAAATTTAATAACCCGGGTCGTTTCATTTGAGTTATGACAACGGGGCCAAGGTTGATTGTAATAGCGGGAAATTATCTCTCATTAAGACATTAGTGGGTCCTGAAAACTTTGGCGCTGTGTGTCAGTTGTGATATTGACACGAGACGATTCTGCTTCTGAAGTACCGCTAGCGTTATTGCGAAAAATGTCTTTAAAAAGAAAAGTTTTTAAATGTAACGAAGCAGTCTACTTTCCTGTTACTTTAAGGCTAAACTGAAATTCTTATAAAAATGAAGTAGGTTTTTAGCATTCAAAAACCTCTTTCATATAATATTTTTACGCCTTTGAAATTTTTTTGTTTAGTTGCTATAAAAATTTATGAAAGAAAATATGTGTTATTTTCATCAATTTTCTTTCGGACATTAACTAATATTATTTATCGTTAGCTAAATTTATTTTTAGTTAGAAGAATAATTATATAATCTCGCTTTTTCTATAAATGGAAACAAAACTTATCATAAAATCATTTTGAATTATAGTTTTTATTTCTGATTAAGGATTTATAACTTTTGAACTGGCAAACGAGATTGTAGAAAAATGATCGTAAATAATACATTGTGAACATTTACGACTGTTAAAAGTGATTGAAATATTTTCATCGATTAACTTGATTAAATTATGAGAAATCTAATAAAAAATCGAAACACTGTTTAATGTAATACTTTAATGATTTGTAATGCATTTTGGTTAATAAATGTAAAATCCCCAAAAAGGAGAATAGTTTAAATACATTTCTCAAAAATATTAAAAGTTCTGAAATCATTTGCTCTAACACCTATTAAATTTTAATATTTTTTTTATATTGAGATAATGCAGTGTTATGTAAACGTATTAAGTTTGTTAGCTCTTTCAAGATGACGATGTCCCTTTTATTATAATATTTTTTTGAATATTCACAATACAATACTTAGATAATAAACCCGATTAAGTTCATGAATATGATATTTAAGACACTATAGAAAAGAGACACCCAGTTGACTCCCACACAAAGAAGTCATTAACCTCGGTCTTTGAATTATTTTATTGAAATATAGAACTGGTAACATAATATTATAAATATGCTTTGAATTGATAATTTTGTTACGCTTAGAGCATTGTTCTTGAAAAAATAAGTTTTGACATTCATTATTCGAGGTATGGTAGGATTTTTGTAATTTCTCGTTTCAATGTAAAGGTTTCGGTCTTTATGGACACGTATCCGGACATATTAAAGTTACTTTAAAAACACACAGGATTTGGATATTTAAAAAAAATTCTTGTTACATACGAAATTAAGCCTTGAGTTTAATTTTTTCAATAATTTTGCCTTAAAAATAATGAGAATACATATCACTTTACACAATCTTCCGTGAATAAAAATTTAAAAAAAAAATTAAAAATCAAATTTGACTTACGTGCCTCATTAAACATATGGTTAAGTATTTTGTAAATCATTAAATTTTAATTTAAAATTTATTAATTTGTAATTCTATCAATTATTTTTACCATGTAATGGTAAAACAGTAGCCAGAGTAAATTTTGTAAAATGAATGACAAAAATGTTTTCAAATAAAAAAATATTAATGAATTCTATTTTCAAATTTAGACTATAAACTTAGCGTTACTTGTAAGATAATTTATTGCTCCACTCCACTAAGTTTAGTCTTATCAAAATAAAAAAAAAATACAATCAGAAGTGTTACAGAAGCATATTTTTTAGTCAATTGAATAAGTTATCGAATCAAAATTGCTGTTTTTTATGATGCAATAATTATAATTAAATTTTAGAAAAACTAGACTTCGTATTGTAAATTTTTACGTCTTCATTAATTATATGATTATGGTTGACAGCTAATAAATTTTTTAAGTCATTTAGTTAAGTGGAAATGAAGCTGTAATACGCACAAAATAAAAACAGAAAATCGTAAACCAAATCATTTTTAAATCGAAGTTGTTCAGATATCGTAAGATGACATTTTTGTTAATATTTCCAACGATAAATAGAATTTAGGCAGGTGTAATATAATAAAACAGCTCAACTTTAATATTAAAATACATAAAATTTATAGATCTGCACTGCAAAAACAAGGGAGTATTATTACACTTGTTTTGGGTTTATGAAATGCTATATAAGGTGTAAATATATACGACTTTTGGTGTCAGCACCAACATAGGTGTTATCATTCACTCAAAATGGTTTTTATTTAAACTTAAGACAAAATTGGTGTTAACATACACCAAGAATGTAGCCTTTCGACAGCATTTTGAAAACGGAACACCAAATTTGGTGTTACAGATCGAGCCAATCTAGCAATTCTTTGGTTGTAACGAGAAAATTAGAGCTTTGTTTTGATAATTTATTCGTGATGTGCATGGTTGAGTCTTATTTTAAAAATTGCTGGATATAAAACTTATTTCAGCGTACAGTTATTACTTTTAAATGATTGACGTGTTTGCATTCAGTTTAGCCCTAAACAACAGCATGAGTTTTGTTGGCGCCTGTATGCGCTTATTGGCGTTTTACGCAAGTTGGCGGTCGCCAAGTTGCTAGCCTTATATATAAGAAGGCAACGCCCACGTTGTTGCTGTCTGTGGTGTCTAGTTTTAAAATGTCTTGTTAAAGTCTGTTTTTAGTACCTTAGTTCTATTTAACGTGTCGTTTCAATTTTAAACTATGTCAATTTTAATCCTCCTCTTCATCATCTGCCCCTCCACCAGCATCCGGCTCGACGGACCAAAAAATGGTGGCTAATTCCAACTTAAAATGTGCTCATGGTGAAAAAAGACTAGTGGACTGTAAAACTTATATTTATTCAACAAACAATTAAAAGGCATAACGAGAACAACAATAAACTAATCAACAATTGAACATCAAGACAAGACTTACGACCAGTATTTATCAGACATAAATCATTATTCATAGACAGCAGAAGTGACTGAGGAAATCCATATTAAACACTAAATTAGGCCTTTAAACTGGAGGATTAAAATTGACATAGTTTAAAATTGAAACGACACGTTAAATAGAACTAAGGTACTAAAAACAGACTTTAACAAGACATTTTAAAACTAGACACCACAGACAGCAACAACGTGGGCGTTGCCTTCTTATATATAAGGCTAGCAACTTGGCGACCGCCAACTTGCGTAAAACGCCAATAAGCGCATACAGGCGCCAACATCCCGCCCCACGTTGAAATCCAGTTTCAAAAACTTACTACTGCAAAAAAATTAACTAGAATACAATAATTAAATTCAACCATTTGCAAGATAATCTGCTTACTTAAACATTATTTATAACACTAATTCAAATTCAGCTTAGTTAAATTGAAAATAACACAAAATTTAATTATATGAAATAGAAAGTAACACAATTTTTTAAAGGATTGTTAATTAATTGGTAACAAGCAAACTTTACTGATACAGCGCTTATACACTCCATGAGGTGTTTTAACGACAACAACTCTAACTTTACCATCTTTACCTTTAACAATTTCAATAATTCGCCCTAAGCTCCACTTCAGAGGTGGAACGTTATCCTCCTTTAGTAGAACCATAGAATTATTGCTTACATTGTCCTTCTGAAACTGCCATTTATTTCTTGCCTGTAAGTTATTCAAATAATCCATTCGCCATTTTCTCCAAATTAACTGAACAAATTTAGATAACAAATTCCAGCGAGACAAATGATTATCTGGTTTAACTGTAAGATCAGTTTCAGGTAAAGCATTAAGAGGGCGACCGATCAGAAAATGTCCTGGAGTTAAAATTTCAAAGTCATTTGGATCCGAAGACATTGGTGTCAACGGTCTGCTATTTAAAATAGCCTCAATTTGAACAGTTACTGTTAAAAATTCTTCCAACGTTAGAATACAACAACCGATTGTTCTCTTTAAATGATACTTGAAACTTTTTACATTAGCCTCCCAAAGCCCTCCAAAATTGGGTGACCTGGGAGGGATGAACTTCCAGGAGATTTCCTCATTAGACAAATAATTTACAATATTATTAGGGGGATTATTAATAAAACTAAACAATTTTTTTATTTCTGAACAGGCACCAACAAAATTCGTAGCGTTATCTGTGCATATGGAAGTACATCTACCACGACGACTTACAAACCTCTTTAAAGCTGCTATCATAGCTTCTGAAGTCAACTCTGTGACGACCTCCACATGCACAGATTTAGTTACAAAACAAATAAATAAAGCTACGTAACACTTATTGTAAGTGCCCTTTCTTTGATTTTTGTACTTTATTTGAAATGGACCGCAGAAATCAATTCCCACATGAGTAAACGGAGAGGAAGGCAGCACACGGTTTGAAGGCAAATTTCCCATAACTTGTTCAGCGGTTACTGGTTTAGCTCTAAAACATCTTACACAGTCATGGACCGTTTTACGGGCCGTATTCCGACCACTCAAGGGCCAAAACTCTTGCCTTATAAGGTAAAGCAAGCTTTGGGGTCCCACATGCAGATATTTTAGATGCATGTAAACAAATACCATGGTGGTAAGAGCATGACATTTAGGTAGCAATACGGGAAACTTTTTACTTAAAGATAAATCCGAGTTACACAACCTACCGCCTACCCTAATAATCCCATCATCATCCAAGAAAGGATTTAAAGATTTTGTGGGACCTTTAGAAATTGAAACTCCTTTTTTGAGAGATTCAACTTCTTTAGGAAACGCTTTTTGCTGTACCAACCTTACCAAAGCCAATTTGGCTGCCTTTCTTTCCTCGCTTGGAAGAAACCCTGTTGCCCTTCCTCCCGATTTACACTTGTTGATGAACCTAAAAACATAACTAAGAACACGAATAAGTTTACAAAAATCATTAGAAATTGAAAATATAATATCGGTAAAAGAATCATCAGTGACTATTAGAGAAGTGTCCTTCTGTTCTTTAAGTTCAGACTCATACAGACGATCTGCGGGAATCTCAATAGGCTCATCAGTCTCCTCTCGATCTCTTGAACAGTCAGTGATCTCAGAGGGTCCAGACCACCACATCTCCGAGGAACAAAGCTCCTTCGCATCTAGACCACGGGAGATCAGATCGGCAGGATTATTAGGAGAGGAAACGTGAAACCATGATAGATCTTTAGCAATAGTCTGTATTTTAGACACACGATTACCAACAAAAGTTTTTAATTTAGATGGTTCAGTTTTAATCCAAGCTAAGGCGATGGTACTCCCCGAACTAAAGACTTACGACCAGTATTTATCAGACATAAACCATTATTCATAGGCAGCAGAAGTGACAGAGGAAATCCATATTAAACACTAAATTAGGCCTTTAAACTGGAGGATTAAAATTGACATAGTTTAAAATTGAAACGACACGTTAAATAGAACTAAGGTACTAAAAACAGACTTTAACAAGACATTTTAAAACTAGACACCACAGACAGCAACAACGTGGGCGTTGCCTTCTTATATATAAGGCTAGCAACTTGGCGACCGCCAACTTGCGTAAAACGCCAATAAGCGCATACAGGCGCCAACAAGTTTGATTTTTGATGATGGTCAATCGTGTTTGTATTTGCCGAAAATGCAAAGTAAGTGAAACAATTATATTTATTCTTTATATAGATAACTAAATTACTACCGAATAATTTAACCAAAACTTCAAAATTAGCGATTCTGGTTAAAACGCGAAAATTAGGGTAATGTTTTTATCTTTGTGCGCTAGTATATATGATTAAAAAATATTGAAATGAAAAGTATAATTACAGTATTTTCCCATAAGTCATTTAGCTTATTGATATCTGAATTATTTCAGTGATTAACTTTTCGATAATGAAATCATCATTACACTTTCATAAATGATATTTTATTTACGTTTTGTTTGAAAAAACTATTTTACTATACTATAAAATAAAAATAAAAACTATTTACTGTAAAATAGTTAAACAGAGTTTAATTGCACAAGTTTATAGCTATATAGATAGTTGAGTAACAAATTAAACAATATCTGGCCACCCTATTGATATCTTTAATTTGCGTTAAATAGTCCTAAACATTAATTTTGTTTGAGTTATGTTTTTGTATAATACGTGTACATTTTCATTTTATATTTTGCAGCATGGATAAAGGTATCCTCGTTGAGTTCAACCCAAGTCGCAAATCAACTCAAGTTACAAAATTAGCTATTTTTAACATTACAAATATGTCTGTTGTTCAGGATTTGTAGGAAATCAGTTCACACAAAAAAGTGTTTTTAAAAAATAACCATTTTATCCTTTTGATTCTGAAATTAGTACCAGAACACCCTGTTAGGTGTTTAAGTACACCAAATCAATGGTGGCGTTTCATCACACCAAAAATGGTGGCAACAGAGTAGCCACCAAATGTGGTGTTTCTACACACCAGTCAATTATCGGTGTTTCATTACACCGATTATTGGTGGTGTTTCCTTACACCACTTTTGGTGGCTACTTTGTTGCCACCATTTTTGGCGTGAAGTTACACCAAAATTATTTACAGTGTAAGAAATAAAAACAAAATGGGATGAGTTTTTTTATCTAGTTGTTTAATTACTACTGCTGACTAATGTTGAAGTCTGTCTATTAACTAAAGGTTGAATAATGAAAACTTCTCGTTAACTAAAGTTTGATTACAAATGATTAAATAACCGGTTGATATTTTCATCTTAAATCTATCGTTTTATTACTAATTTCATTCCTGTTAAGAAAATGCATACTCTTCTATAATAACAAAAGAAAGAGCCTGCCTGTCTTTCTGTGTATATGTCTGTGGATCGCAAAAGACCTACTTAGACTGCTCTAAAAAATTCGAAATTTTTAATATAGATTCCTTTTAATACCTACGTGTGCACCTGAGGCTTAGTTTTTTCATATTTGATTGTGATTTTTAAGCAATTTAATTATAGTTTCAAAAATTGTCATCCACGTAGGATTGTGGGACCATAACAGGGCTTGAAAATATATGGACTGGGCCGAAACGGGGGCTTAACGCCATCCTCTACTAGTTTGATTGATTGAGTTTGGTTGATATATGCGCTCGCCCTAAGGCTGCCTCATCCTCTATAAGTGTTTGCTTTTTTAAATGCTTATGCGCCAACACGAATTTAATTATTTTTATTTTGAGTGTATTTTCACAAGTAAGCATGCCTCTAAAAGGAAGCAATGCGAAGTTAACGGGTTCCCAGTAAGGCGGGACCATACTGCTAGTTAAAGCATAATTTTGGCAGGTATTACTATTTCTAAACCAATGTCTATGAAACTGACAATATTTTTGAACCAACCCCTTTTATCAATCTTAAAAATAGGTGCTAAAATCTTTATTGCGTCACCACCTTCTAAAACACACGCACCCATCCCAGCTGAGGGGCAGGTTCCTGACCCCACCATTCCCTCCATTGTTCTATCTCATTCTTTTTCTCGTTCCATTATGTTCCTTTTCTTGATCCGACATAAACCATTGCTCAAGCGCCTCGGCGAAATGCACAGGATGAAACTGGTATATCCCTTCCTATGCATCGGCGAATGGAGATCGCCCCAATCCTGTTACATTATTTCTGAACCGTTCAATTCAAGGACAGGGATGGTTTTTCACGCCACTGGATTCTGGTTGTCTTCAAAGATAGAGTCTTATTGAAGAACAAGTGCATTTCTTTTCCGTCAGCTCCAAACTGACGTTAAAGAAATGCAAGTTCTGTTGCAAATGCCGCCCCGGTGGCTGAACGGTTAGTGCACTAGCCTTTGGAGCTGCTGGGGTCGGGTTCGAATCCCGGTCAGGCATGGATGTTTGTGACTGTCAATAAATGTTGTTATTTGTCTATGTGTTATTAATTTCTTTGTGTCTGTAAAATTTCTTTCAGTGGCTGTCCCACTTGACGAAAGCTTATAAGCGGTTCTCTGAACACGCACACAAGCTGGAATGTATATCTATCATACCATACCATACCATCTGTTGCAAATGCAAGATACTGTTAAAAATGTTTTGCTTGGTTTCATCGTAATAATGAAGTTGGTAGGTAAACTGCAGTAACCATAACAATGAATTGTACTATTTTAATAATGAATTAGACCTTTTTAACACTGAAATTAATCAGTCATTTCATATATCTTCCTGTAGATTAGAGTAATTGAGTTCTTACAACAATAGTCCAATTCATTCGTCTAGATACTGCAGTTTATCTGAGCACAGAAGAATAATGGTTTCTAGTAGCTGTAGGGGCTGTGAGGTTAAAAATATTTGAAATATTTTAGATATTCGGTTATACTCTTTTCCAAGATTGGGTAACAAAAACCGCAGAAATGGCTCAGAAAAGAATACCGAAAATCTGGTGAAACCATAAAACCATAAAGTCGTTGCAGTTACAACAAATTTGTTACATTCTTGATAAATGACCAAAATGTTTAACTTCGCATTTCGATGAATGTTACAATATTTAGTCTTTTAATTTACCTCTGGAGGTGCCAGATCAGGGGGTTATCGGCCTTTGATCTGGTTCAAAATTCCGATATGTGAGTGAGAATGGATGTGTGAAAGGGACCTTCCTGTAAAACGGATGTGTCATGCTGACGGGCAACAGTCGGTCTTCCTCCCTTGTGGCGCTAAATAAAAAAAGGAAGCCGCCCTCTTCGCCTTAAATCGCGTAGTCCTCTACTCCGGGCTCGGTTCCGAGTGGCATTAGAAACAACCAACAGTCTTTTAATTATTTTTAAAGTTATATGCTATTCATCTAATTACTATGGGAACCAACCAAGAATAGATTAGGTTGAAATATCGTCGCAAGAACAAAACGGGGGGGACATCGAAATTTCAAACCACCATCCACGGAATACTTCATTAAACTGGAAATTAACAAGTATAACGCATCAGAACGTTGCTTCCTTCTCATCGGCGCCAAATATTTAAAAGGCCAGGGATGGTTTTCACGCCACTGAATTCCTCAAGAGATTTGGCGTTTCTGAAACGAGGATTCTTCGATACGCGTGCTGCCTATTTTCGAAGCGGTGTGTTGTACCGTTGCGAAGGTTAATTTCAGAAAACAAAGCCATATGCTGAATCATTGCGTAGCATGTTGTTCTGCCTGCATCGGTGATGTGGCTGGATGAGAATGTAAGACACGCAAATTATAAATTTTAAATACATAATTTCGTTCAAGCGGCTCAGTGGCTGAGAGGTTAAATGTGTCCGCCCCGTAAGCCCAAGATCGTGGGTTCGAGCCCCGGCTGAGTCGTCGGATTTTCTGGATGGGAAAATCTCGGGCACGCATGTCATATGATTATGTGGCATGTGAAAAATCCCCATTTGGCTTGGGTTCTCTTGGCTAAATTAAATCTCGACACATACTTTAACATCCACAGAGAGCTCAGATTCATTGTAATCTGGGTGTCAAAATTGGTAGCGATAGTCGCCTAGAGGTGCCACAAAAAATGGCTCTCAGTTCTAGGGGATATTCAAAGGCTTGACCGCCATTGTTGCAGCCCCATTGCAGAAAAAAAATAATAATTTCGTTCACAACATTATGCAATGCTAGATACGTGTAAAAAACATTTAACCCAGAAAAGAATTAAAAATGATTAAACGTTATTTTCATAATAAGAATTAACTGGAAACAAATGTTTTGAAATAACTACTAATGTGTATTCCATCCCTTAAAAACTGCTGACGAATAGCAGTCAAATTTAGAAGTTAAGAAGTTAACTATAACCGTATAGTTAGAACTGTAAATATAAAAAAACAAAAGGTTTTATAAAACAATATCCATACACTAGTTAAAAACTTGCATCTTGATTTCACCGAACATATGGTTTCTAGTTGAAGCATTGAAGGTGTGGTAAAATACTTTATCATATTTTTATTATTCAAAGTTTTCGCTTAAAAACTAAACAAAATGGTTCAACCGAACACCAAAAATATGGTGAAACATTAAATCACACAGTCGTTTCAGCTACTAAGAACTATTATTATATATCGAAACCAAGCACGTAATTGATTACAATGCAGTTTAGGTACAGATTAAAAAAAACTATACATCGTGAATTTAAACAGTACAGCAACAACAAAATTTCTGTAGATAACTTATTTTAAATTGGAAGTTCAAATTACTATTGTATAGTCACTTTTTAAAATCTTATTAAAAAATAAAAAAACGAAAAATTTACATCAATATCTCTTCCGCTTAATTTCATATTGTCGATTTCAGAGAATCAGAATGTCCACTGGAAAATAAATGGCATCAGAAAAAAGAATGTGTGACATCCATTGTTGCACACCTTTTCTGTTCTGACTTCTTAGCTTCGTAGTCAGAACTGATTCAATAAAAGTCGACGAATCGATCATTTTTTGCACCTATAGAGGATGGCATGATTTTTAAGATATTTCGATAAAAAGAAATTGAAGACATATCTTATATAAAGTCAATGTCCTTTATACAAGATAGAACATCAATGTAGTAATCATTTTTAGCAAAATCATGATTTTTGCAAAATAATTTTTATTTAAAGATATTTTAATTGTTCGTGTAGTGCTTATAATTGTTTTCTAAGTTTGAAATTCAGTGAAAATAACTAAAATTCAAAAAACGACAGAGGAGTTTCTCAAAATAATTATCTGTTGAAGCTAACACATTAGATTGCATTTTCTTACTCATATCTTCTACTTCTGTTTTGTTTATCCCCCATAGTACTAACGTTACAACTGCTAAATTTTTTGGAGATTAACCTGATTCAAAATTAATATTTTCGATTTTGATATCAAAGCTTGTCGTTATTATATTTTGAGGTGAACACTTTTTGATATTAGGAAAATTGAAATGCAAGTTAATGTAACAAAAATTCAACCTAATACAAATTCGTACGACTTTCAATAAATAATGTTACATTTTATTATGTTTATATTCTGTTATTGTCTCTTTAACCTTTCAAGACCCGAGCAAAATCATACACGTATATCCTTGATCTAAACATACTTTTCATACAATTTATGCTAAAAAGTATGTTTCACTAAGTAATTTTTTAAAAAAATATGTTTAATAGTTGACAAATGACAGTGATTGCACCCTCTAGGACGGAGAGTGTAGGCTTTATAGCCCATTACCCAGCTCGCCAGAAGAGACAGTCACAAGAGGCACACAAAGAAGGACGACACAAACACATAGACAAATAACAACATTTATTGACGGTCACAAACATCTATGCCTGACCGGGATTCGAACCCGACCCCAGCAGTTCCAAAGGCCAGCGTGCTAACGATTGAGCCACCGGGGCGGCTATGTTTAATAGTTACTGAGAGACACACCTTAAGAGCCAAAAATACACATTTTTGTGCTATAGATGCAAAACAAAATGCCGTATCACTTACTTAGAGTTTACATTTCATTTTAACATTGTTTTTAATCCAAAATGCCTTTATAATCAAAAACTAAAACACCTTTTTGAGAAGTTTTTAAAAAAAATTAAAATAATTTAGTACTCTAATATCGTATTGACTCTCGTTCAACTTCATTTTTTATAAAAATAAATGACTGATATCTGCAATCAAAAGCTGAAAACTGATTCTTGAATCTCCTTCTATCGGACTAGGTCCATTTTGGAACTAATTAACTTGTCAATTCTTTGTGGGTAAGTTTTAAAAATATCCCCAAATCGGGACACCAGGTCGCAAAAGGATAAAGAGCTAATTTATTGCAAACAATAACTGGCTTATTTTAATAAAACATTCTTATAGTATCAAAAGAATGATCTTATCTGTTGTTAGTTTTGCCTATTTAGAATGTCTATCATATGTTGTATACAGAAATTCAGGATGGTATATAAAAGCACGGGAAGAGGGTTTCACTATTTTAATATCATTTTATTTAATTAGGAATGCTCGAAGTACATCCAACGACCTCGAGGAGTAAACGGGAAAAACCGCTTGATTTATAAGAAGTCTTCCCGTTATTGTGTCTGCTTGGCGGACATTGGCGACAGGAAACAGGTTTTTCTGTCGGTTCTTCATTCGCGGTACAAACGTGTAACTCGGGTCCACTGATCTCTGGCGTGAATCAGGGTTGCTGCGAAAGAAAAACAAAGCGAGTAACAGGTTTCTTTACACCAATTCAGGCGATTTCTCGCTATCATCGCCAAAGAGGCCGATTAAAGAAAGCCTTCTACGAAATCAAGCGATCAATCAATCTACAAATCATCAATCAACAAATCAATTTTCACTTGTACTATTCATTTGATAAAAATACGTAAATGTGCTGCAAGCATGGAAACACACAATGACTGCTTGTTGATTAAGATGAATTACATTATATTAAATTGTTCCAAAAGTATATTCATTAAATGATTTTTTTTTGTTTCTATGGATTTTCTTAAACTTAAGAAACGATATAATCTTAAGGTAGGCGAATACCCAAAATTCTAAAATTTTTACTATAACTTTAATCTTTTCCAAATTTGGCACAGTGATTTCAAATATAATGAGCAATGCTTTTTGGGCAATTTTTTTTATTTAAATATAATTGATTTATTTTAAACAGTGTTTTTCGCCTTAAAAAAAGGGGTTTGCGCCAACACTTCTAGTATAAAAAGTTTTACACTAATTTACCTGAAATTATTTACAGATGCTATTTCAATATATGTCTGTGCCATGACCCTCTAACATCCGGGGTAAACATAAAAGTTTTTTTTTTTTTTTTAAATGTCCAAGTGTAACTTAATCGAAAAAAATCCTTTTTTTGTGTGGTAAATTTATTACATTTTTCTTAATAACTTCTTTTCTTGTAATTTGTATGCAACTCTAGAAGGTCATTGCACGCATCAGTTCAAAACAAAGAATTTAACACATAATTATTGTTTATATAATGAAAATTCAATGTGGTAGACTTGTTAGCGTAAACCTCTTTTTTTAGTAGAAAAACACCGTTTAAAATAAATAAATTATATTTAAATTTAAAAAAATGCATAAATAGTATTATTCATTATATTTGAAATCAGTATGCCAAATTTGGAGAAGATTAAAGCAATAGTAAAAATTTTAGAATTTTTAGGAATTTTGGGTATTCGCCTACCTTAAAAGAGCCAGTAATGTTTCGGGTATATAGTTTAGTGAACCTTACGACAGTTGTTTCATTGTATAGTCAATTCAAACCACGACCATCTATGTTAACAATTGCATTGGTTTTTATTCCGATTTAAGGTGAACACTGGTCGGACATTTATGGAAAAAAAACCTCATAAAAATAATCGGTCATCTCAGACGAAGATTAATGGAACGAAAAATAAAGGAGGTGGATCAAGGAGTGCCGATAAAAGACGACTCATTCGTATTAAAACGAGAGTTTTTACTGTCGGAGATGTCCATAAAGAAATGAAGAAAAGAAAAAAAAATAAGGAGCGTAAAAACGTACTAAGCTTTTCAACAACTGCAGAAGTTAGGCTTAAGAAGATTTTGTGGATTTTTTTTATGACGGAAGATTACAACGAATATAAAGAAAGAGATCTGAAATGATGTTGTCTGCTTTTAACTTGGTAACATATTACATGGGGCCATGATAGCCTGGTTGGTAGAGTGTTGGACTGATATCGGTTAGGTTGCGAGTTCTATCACTATGGAAGATGGTAAACAAATGTGCAAAACAATTTTGTTTAGAAACTCTTTAAGTTTTCTTTAAACCCTGAAGAATATACAATTTGGTTGCATTGTAATGTTTTTTCATTGCAAATTATAAATAGAGTTTTAAGTTAATTATATCGTTTACAAAAAATCTGCAGCAAATGACTATAAACGGCTGTTCCATTCCACTTTTTCAAGTTCTTTTAAAGTCACTAAAATATTCCAAAATGCAGCTAGTATTTTTATGGTATTTTTTTAATATTTTAGAATTAAATTTATTTTTTAAGCACTTTCCATTTAAAAAAAAGTTGGTTCCGAACTCTAAGATGGTGGCCCCCTTGCTCGTCCCGTCGTTAGCATAGATAGGTCACGTGACCTCCATTCTAATACTTTTATTAAGATCTCTATGGGTCTATCTATCAGTTCAAATGGTTTGAAGCAGGGCTGTTAGGTTTTTTGAGCTACTGCGCCTAACATACCGGCACTGAGGTATCCCAAGACGCACCGCTTTAGCGGTTTTTTTAGCTACTGCCCATAACATAATAACCGAAACTGGCACCGAGGTATCCCAAGATGCACACCTCTAGCCTGCTTCTTTTGTGCGTTACTGCGGACATGGCCCGCTCTATTCTCATTCATAACTCTATGATTGGCAATACTTCGAGCGGTATTGTTAAATGTTTGGTTCTTTTAGAATTATTTTGGTGATAATTTGGTCAAATTATTTTCATTTATTAAAAAAAAATATATATTGGAATTGCTAATTAATTTTACACAGTGTATGCTTTCATAGCACTTTTTTTTTTAAACTTTCTCTTGTTATTCGTTTCGTCGTCTTTGTTATCTTATTGTTCCCTTTTGCTTTGGGTAATTTATTGTACTGTTGGTTGGTTGGTAGACATATATTTTCAGGCTTGTGTGCTTGGTCGCAAGGACCCGCTTATAAACCATCGTCAAGTAGGACAACACAAGACGCACACAAACACATATGACAGAAGTTGCCATCTGTCGCCACCTCCGCAATTTAGAAATGTCCCTGAAGGGGAGGGAAATTTTCTCCAGGGACCTGTACCCATGGGAAACTGCGCAATGACCGTCCACAGGACTTTCGGACCCAACAGATTTTACGAGCACGTACTCCGCATATACTCGACAAGCACAAACATCCATGCTTGAACGGGATTCGAACCCGGACCCAGCAGCTCCAGAGGCCAATGCCTTAACCACTACGCCGCGGGATCGGCATTGTACTGTTATCTGTAGAAGAGTTTTGTTTAAATGCTAAAAAGAATATATGTTTGAAATTGTCTAAATACTATATAGATGCGGTTTTTACCGCGCATTGAGAGTGAAACCAAAACAACAAATGAAATCTCGGAAGGGCTAGAATGAAACTTTAAACTTGCAGTATCTGAAACAACCCAATCGCATATTTATGATCAGCCGTTCTATACCCTTTCCATTTAGAATCGAGGCTTGGAAAGCACTTCCTCCCCCATCCACGAGTGCGGTTTTCTTGGAAACGGCGTGATTTATGGCTGTTTCGGTTTTTTCCCCACCCCAGTTGAGTTTGGCTATTCGGATTGTTAAAAGTGTAACTGATCATGATCAAAAATACAAATTTTCAGTGAGATCTAGCATGTATATTGATTTTATGGTGAGTACTTTACTTTAGATTTAATGCATAACAAAATCAAAGCAAAATGTGTTTTTTTTTTGTTTTTTGCTTTTTCTTTTATTTGCATTTGGCCCTAAAATATTGTTTTAGTTCCAATTTTATGTTCATTGCAAGTATTTAAAAAAAAAGCTTTCCGCGTCAATATATGTGTTTCCATAGATAGCATGAAAAATTTAAATATATGAAAATAAATCTAATTCGCATATTGAGCAAATTTTCAACACTTATTATTTGCACTTAATGATAATGTTTTTGTATTTAAAATGAATAGCGGTTGTAAAGAATCGAAGAGTTTAGTGAACATCAACTAACATAAAAAATTATCAGTTTTTGAATGATCATGTTTTTTAAAATCTTATATCGTCAGAATTTATCATGTAGAATATTTTAAAAAGATAGAAATTCTATGTATAAACAGAAATATTCCATACAATAGATGCTACATACTTTGCTATTATAAAAGCTTAAAAAAATGGATCTAAATTAAATATTCGCTCAAAATTCTCTGGCACGTTTATCTGATTTTTTTAAAAAAATATTTCTTCAAATTCTCTTTATAAATATTTTGATAAAAATAAATAATTTAGAATGCCATAAAAAGTTTCAGAAACAAAAAATCTTTTACCTTCAATAAAGTTATTCGGTTTCATCGGAACTGCTGTCGCTGTCATCTTCCAAATTGATGATTAAGCTCTGCATCACACTGTCTCTCAATCCTTCCTTCTCAAAATCTTCTTCTTGTAGATTTTCAGCATGAGCTGTGCACTTCTTCCAATTGTCCACCGACACATGGCTGATCGCTTCTTCCGTCAGTTTTCTAACATCTTTTATTTTGAATGTTTTATTTCTATCCGCGACTTCATTTTTAATTTGGCCCACTATGAGTTCGATTGGATTATAGTGGCAGTGGTAAGGTGGCAGTCTCACTACTTCGTGTCCCATTTCATACGCAATTTTGTCTAATTTATACACTTTATATTTTTGTTTGTGTTGTTTTACAATTTCTAGGAGCTCAGGTCTTGTAGTAAGGGGATCGTGAGGGATGCTTTTTGATTGCAGCCATGCCACAATGTCGGCTTTTCTGGTTTTTGTTGTCGGAATTGTTTCAGCATATACCGAATGGTAGCTGGCATTGTCCATCACAATAACACTTGGAGTTTCCAGCTGTCTTAATAAATCCAGGAACCATTCTTCGAAAACCTCTCCATTCATCTCTTGGTGATAGTCCCCTGTACTCTTTGACTGAAAAATCAATTGGGCCGATTGAATAAAACCTTCATTGGCTGACCCAGCATGGCATATAATGAGTCGGGAACCTTTTCCCAGAGGAACCTTTAATCCTCCTTCACCTGTTGACGACTGCCAGACAAAATTTTTTGAATGATGTTCATTAACCCAGGTTTCATCCAAGTAGACAACTTGCCTTTGATTTATTTCGCCCCGAATGATGTGCATTTTTCTTAAAAAATTCATTCTTAAAGCCACGATATCATTGCGTTCCAAAAGAAATTTTCGGCCATCATTACACTCTAAAAACTAAATGTGTAAACTTGAAAATTTACACACGTATATGGGTTTATTTCAAGAATTACACATATGAGGCACCAAATTACGCATTTGTATGTGTAAACGAGAGGCGTGTAAATCGACAAATGGTTAAAAACGCATATTTATGTGTAAACTTGAAAATATCAAGCATTTTACCTAGTATGGTGAGTTTTTTTAAATTTACACTCATTTATATGTTAAAAACATCAAGTATTTTACCTAGTACTGTGAGTATTTTTTTTTAAATTACACACATATATGGGTTTGGAAAATCACATGTTTAACATCACTCAAAACTTCATTTTACAATTCGGCAAAAGGCTAGGAGAGCCCATTCAGTATGCCGCTTTGTATGAGAACGTTCCCAAGTTCGGCACCGAGTATTGTTAAAATAACTGCTGACACCTGACAGCAAACGGTTTGTGCAGCCAAAAATTATTCTTCGGAATAATACTCCGTGCAGAGGAAGTGCACTTTAAATATGCTCAAGTCACAAAGGCGCAAGTGACCTTGACCTTAAAAAAATTGCGTTGGATGCCTTTGCAGGTATCGGCTCGTCACTTAACTGTGTTTCTCAATTATGACGTCCGTCGTCAATAGTTCTCGTGTAGCTCTAGTGTGACGATTTTTAACATATAAAACCCTAACAATCCACTGTTAGTTTGAATTGGCGTCGCTCTAGAGCTACTGGAGGGCTATTTAACCCTTTCCTTACTGAAAAGCCCCAAAACGCCCGAAAAAATATTAAGGATTCGATAATGTTATTCCTAACAAATATTACGAAGAAGCAAAAATCCTTCGTAACGAAAGAGTTAACAAAATAATTGCCGACCTACACTCTTAAAACAAAAGAGTGGATTTTTCACTGAAAAAAAAAGAACGCAATATTTTTCACCAACAATCAGTCCTTCAGAGTGCTTTTGCTCAAAAAGAATACTTTGTGGAAAAAGAGAGATTTACCCATTTTCGTAGGTAAATTTAATTCTTATTTTTAAAACGTTTTCATTGGTCCAATTTGATCACGTGAAGCGAGACAGCGGGGTTCTTCAAATTCATCACCTCCATTTTATCTGTGGAACGGTTTAAGTAATTTCAAATTGTCATCATCACTTATTATTTTGCTTTTCTTTTATAACAACTGCGACGGTTTGTGTTATTGGCAACAATGAAGTTTGAACAGCGGGTGATAACGACTTTTCGCCGGGAGTAATAGTTTTTCGGCGGGATTGCTTTGTGGTTGTTCTCAAAATGTAAACAAAGCGAAAGATGGTCTTCCAAAGGTAAACACACTACTTGGTAAGTTCTTTTTTTATTCTAATTTTATAAAAAGCTCTATTGTATATAGTATACGCTTACTACTTGTATTTAAAATATTATGCTGCAGTGAAAACCACCTTTTTTTAAAGGTTTAAAAAGAGATTGTACTTTGAAACTGAATAAGTACAATATTGATGTTATTTATTCGTTATTTATTTTGAAGCTCACAGACTAGCTAATTCTAAATTTGATCATTAGTTTGATACATATATTTATAATAGTGTGCATAATTTTTCAAGCATTCAGAGTGTTTAAGCAAGCATTTAGTACAATAATATCTAGAAATATTAGTGTAGTAACTTTATCATTTAAAATAATCAGGCATGTACATACCAGTAAGTGTTTAATTATTGTTATTGAAGTGAATACAGTTTGTTACACAGTAAGTGTCACACAAAGCACACTGCAAATTCATTGAACACTTTTGCAAACACTCATAACTAAAACCTGAATTTCAATTGTATTAAAAATATGCTGGGAGTGTGTTGTGTCAAGAAATAAAATGTTGGATTGCAAAGTATTGTTGAAAGTTACAAGGATTTAAAATGTGTTTAAATAGTGTTTCTATCCATGTTTAGGATCCCATTCAGCTTTTAAACACTTTCACGAGTCATACAGTTACAACACTTTTAAACACTTAACTGTGGTTCTAAATTATGCACATTTGGGTGTGTTAAAGCTCTTCATAGTGGTTAGAATTCCACTAATAAGCACAGGGGTTAGTGTTAATGTGAATTTTTGTCACACCTAGGGGTACATGAAGGCTACAGTCAAATGACGAGCTAACACCACCTGAGTTGGTACCCAACACAACTTTTAAGGGCATCCTACGCAGTGTCGAACTTTGAAGAATATTAAACATGCATTCCTTCCCACAGTGTATTATTCAGTGGAAATTTTTTTGCTGCACAGGTCGTTTATAGGTAGGTAGTTATTTTGGTCATAGCTGTACCTTGGACATTCAGTATGCAAGGCGAACACCTTAACTGACTGGGATCCCCAGCCCTAAATAAGCGACGGTCCTGCTCCTTGTATCTTTGCCAAACATGTTGGAAAAATCATCTTTTTATTCTAGTTGATATTTTTCGGTCCATATTTTGTGATTAGAATGTATCCTGAATTCAAATTTTTCTTATAAAATGACCAGTATAAGTAATTATTTTGTACAAAACCGTTGTATTTTTCATTTTGTTATTGACTTTTAAGATAGGCTACAGAAATACAGAAACTTTTTTGCAGGCATGACCCCAGTTTAAGGACAATTATAAAATTACAAGTTGGGCATCCTGAAATGTCTTACCAGGTGTAAATGGTGAGAAATTCATATTGAGGGCCAAAAGTGTTCTTCCCAGGTTCAGGTCTGTGTCTCGTCAAAATAATTGCCATCCTATGAACAGCCCATTCAGCCAAAAATGTCTGATGAATAATACTCTGTGTTATATCTATATATAATGGTGATTTTGGGTGCCTAGTCAGGCATCTGCTCGTCACCTGATTGTGGTTCAAAATAACGACGCCGGTCGCCAGTAGCTCTGGTGTAGCTCTAGTGCAATGATAGATCATAACGAAAACTTATCTTAATGTTGTTTCAGGAGAGCGAGCAAGTTGTGTGGCTTGAAGCCACGTTGTTCGCCCCCCCCCCCTCCACTGGAGTGGCCGCCGGTCAGCTAGCCAGAAGAAGGAGGTGCTGCGGCCTTACTCAACCACCATGCCCCAAGGTATCAAAATAATTTCCAGCCACTATTAATCTTTACAATTACAATGCAGTCTTGGTTTCCCCCACCATGTGATTTTCGAAGAACAATGCGAGCGCCGTTGTTCTAAACCTTATACCTATCTTGTTTGAGGCAACTGCTCTCCAAACCCAAGTGTGATGGTGGGGCAAGTGGAATAATCTACATGATTTTTTGAGTGTTTGAAAAAAAAGTAATGATGTATCTTTAATAGTTCCCCCATAGCAACTTTTTCTACCATGCAAGCTTACTAAAAGAAAAAATACGTTAATTTTCATCTTGGCCATTTTTGCATGTAGTGTTAAAAAAATGTCAGGGCTACAGATTTTAAACTGGCCTATGTCAATGAATAGGACTATGAATAGTGAATATGACTAACCCTATGAATCAGTGAATATGACTTTTTAAGTATATTCATTGCCCGCCATTGTGGTGGCCCACTTACCCCGAACGCGGGGCAAATGCCCCCCCCCCCATTTTTTTTAACCTTATCAACATCACAAGTACATGACACTACAAAAAGATACTATGTTTTATACACTTTTAAAATATATAACATTTTGTTTTGTATCATGAACCGTTTGGAAATAAATATTACAATAGTATGACGGCGTGAATTACAAAAAGATGCAATTTTAAAAAATTTCACAAAAAGCATTGTACCTTGTTACATACTTAAATGAAAATGATGCCATAATGTTTCCTGCATCTATTAGGGTAAATACGTAAAATTATTGTAACAGATTTTCTTTTCATCTGTAATTCGGGAAATGCCAGGGGGTGTGGCCCACTTACCCCACCTTACCCTACCCCAAGTGCAATTACAATTTCGTCGTACTTATAGTTGTTTAAGAAAACTATTCAAAACAAGAAAGTTATTTTTATCCAGTGCTATGTTTTTAAATTAGCAATTAAACTTATTATTACATTTAAAATATTGTTTGGATATGGTAAACACTGTCTCCTATTTCACACATAACATTCAATAGCACTAGCTTTATGTGGGTAACCCATATTAATTTGTATGGTTTACCCATCACCAACATGTAGCTCTGGTGTGACGATAATTCAACTCAAGTTGACTTGAAAGGAGATGCGTTGTAATGGTGCTGCCTTCCATGCCGCATGAGGAAGCAATGGACTCTTCTGCTCGGTGGTGAAGGTGGCTTTTATCGCTGCACCATTTCAGGGATTTGAGTCTGGTACAAAATGCCTCAAAAGCAGAGGTGCCATGGCCCTCAAAATACCCTCACAAAAAAATCCTACCCAATCTTTTTATCCCGGTGTCATACTTTAAGATTTAGTTTCCAAACTAACAGCAATATAGTCATATTCAGAAATATCTAAGAAATGTTTTTGCAATTCACTTATAGGTTTACCAACTGCATTTTGACCAAGAAGATCTAGAGTTTGTGGCCTTGGCCTAGATTGTGTGGCAGCTGATAATCCCTACAAGCACAGAGGTGGACTGAAGGAAGGTGGACTTGGATAGACTTGGAGAATCCCATTCCCTGACATGCTGGAAAAGTGCCTCCACGGCAAAGCCTAGAATTGTAATGAGTCTCCACACTCTCATTTGAAGCGATATCCGAAGACTAGTTTTGCTCGATTTTTCGAACAGTGAGTGTACAATGCAGCGGTCCAATTCGATAGGAGATATTTTAGATGAGGAGATATTTTAAACCTTTTTTTTCAAACTTTTCAAAAAGTTCTTTTAGTAGTTAAATTTAAATTAATTTTGTATTAAAAACAATTTTAAAATAATGTTACTACAAATAAGTGATACAGCCATTTTTGTTTTATTTATAGCACAAAAAAAAAATTTGTATTCTTAGTGTTTAAGGTATGTCCATAGTAACTGTATGCATATATTTTTTTTAATTTCTTTGAAAAACATATTTTTTTAGCGTATATTTGTATGAAAGGTATGTTTAGATTATAAGAATATACATATATAATTTTGCCATACACTTTTGATAAAATATTCGATTGTTCTATTATTATCTCTAAAAGTATAAATATAAGGAATGATTTTGTTTCAATTTGATTTTTATATTAAGGATTTTTGATTTCATTATATTCTTAAATTTGAGATACCCCCATTTTCCCATGGGGATATATAAAAAGTTCTCTAAATTGCTGCAGATATTGAAAGTGGGAAAAAATTATGAATATTTATCTATTTGAAAGCTAAACAGTTATATTATATGAATATACAATTTGACAATGCTTGATTTACCCCCCCCCCCCCTCAAGTGAGTTCGGGTTAATCAGCGACGCGTTTACCAATAGGCGTTATAGGCGGCCGTCTGTGGCCCCACGATTGCGAGGGGCCCCCAAATTTCAAAATTAATAACAAATATCTACTATCTAGACTTACAACTGTTGACATACAAACATAATAATTGACCGCCGAATTGTCGCTTTTTCGTGTCCCCTATTACCGAACTATACAAGCATGACGTCACGGAGTTCGAGAATTCTCAAGTCATTTTCTAGTAGCGCTTCGATCGCTCCCCTACCGAACCATCCAGTCAAAGAATTTCTTGGCGATTTGTTTGACAAAAAAAACCCCCCACTTTTATTGCAATAAAAATTACAAAATCTGTTTCTGACGGGAGATTTTAGATAAAAGATAACCATTTTTGTAAATCGATCGCATAGTAACGGTACACTGGAGATTTTTTAAAAATTTTGATTGAGATTTAATGCATTGTAAACAGAAGGCAGACTGTAAATAGGCAGTAGTGAAACGTTGTTATGTTTTTATTCTGAAGTTTTGATAATTTTTTAAGACATACCAAATTAGGGTATTATTGAAAATCCTTCAAAATATAACTAAATGTATATTTTTTTGCTCAAAAACTTCCCCATTTGTTGTCAATATATTATTTAAATTTTAATTAAAATGACATAATGAATATATTAGTTTTGTAAAAGTAAAATATATGTTTATTTGTGATTGGGGGTGAATTATTTTTAAATTATAAGACGTTAATTAAACGAATTTTATTTTAACTCTTGTATTTTTGAAAATAGCATTCAATAAATAATTAATTTAATTATATTTTTAATCCAAATTTTTAATTGAACACATGCAAATCTATACATATTCCATAATTTGTATTTCACTTGTATTTTTAGTTATTTTGATTATTCCGATGTTTGTCTACGAAGGACAATAAAATGCCCATAAACTTTATTTAGCAATGAACTCATCTGAATCCTAGATAAATACAGGCATATTTTTGGTTATATTTTCTATTGTTAAGTTAAATACTTATTAAAAGTATAAGTTACATTCTTGTCTCTTGTAATATTTAGCCAAGACCACGTTTAATTTTTTTTCAGCCCCGATTGCGTCACTAGCATTTCATGCTCCAACAAAGGGGAAGAGAGAATCCCAATATTTGCAAACTGGTTCATCCTTCATCATGCTTTTTTATTTGTACAAGTATTAAGATTTTTTAAAATTCTAATTTCTGTTTGGGGGAGGGTGCGAGGGACCCCAAGTTCGGAAGCCGCCTATGGCCCCAACATCCATAAACGCGTCACTGGGGTTAATGAAGAGGTTCGACTGTATTAATCTTTTATCTAGTTTATCGGAAATATAAAATGAATTTTTATTCTAATTATGTTTCCACCTTTGTGCTGTATATCTAGCTTAAATTTCATTACATAGTAAACTTAAGATTAAGTAACTTAGTGTAAAGTATGCATACATTGTCTTTAAATGGTATTATGGAATAAAAATTTGGTTATAAAATAATGCCAAGTCAAGATTAAAACATGCTAAACTGTCTATAAATTATAGCTAAAATATGTACAAAAATTGTAGCCTACTGTTTTCTAGTTATAGGGCGACACAGGGTAATTATCGGACAAACAACAAATTTTATCATGGCTCCCTCATTTATATAACTTAATAAGCAGTAATTTATTTGTAATAGTGTTATTTTTAACGTCAAATAACTAACTAATGTGATGAAAGCAAAGTTATTTTTGAAAAATGATGTAAAATTATGATGAAATTCTAAAGCCAAAGTTTACAACAAATCAAAATTGAAGCAAGATCTGTGTATAAGTGTTACAAAATTAAGAATGTGCTCAAAAGTTACCTTGCCAATTGAGGTAATTATTGGACAGTAGGTTTCAACTTGTTGTGTGATATTGGTTGTTAATTGTGTGTACTATAGTATATGTGGTATTTGATAATTACTTAACACCACATGACTTCTGTAAGAAAATGTATTATAGTGAAATCTAGTAAAAATTACCGAACATTTAAATTTCTTCTGTTTCCAAGTTCAAACATTGTGTAGATGGTATTTCATAATTATCAAGTAATATACCAAGTAAAATTAAACATATTGCAATTTGTCTGTCTTTCCCCATAGCATAACCAACAATTTCCCTACTTTGTCCAATAATAACCCCGTAACTAAACATGCATGTCATAATGTTACTATTCATCCTACAATGGTGTTTTTCAGCACAAAATTTAAAATCATGTAACAGAAAACAAAATTATCCACAATTTGGCATTGAACAAAAGTTTAAACCATTTTTTTTCAAGCACTTTCGGTTATTAATGTATTTTTTATGAAAAAGTATTAATCTAATCCCATTAATTAACCAGAAAACCTGCTGGATATGCAATTAACACATTTTGGTTTATTCGACGCAATAAATTGTGATTGTTGGACCCTGTCCATTAATTACCCCGACATTTCGTGTCCAAGAACTCCAGGTCACCGGTCACCCTACTCTATTATGAAATATTTGTTATAAATATCTATCATGAATTGAAATTTCTTGATATATAAGAAGTAGTGTAGCATTATTATCGTGCTGTTCATTGTTTATTAAAATTGGTGGTTATTTCCCAAAGAGATTAAATCTATAAAAATATTTCACATTATTTTTATTTTTTGTTGACTTGTTTAATATTATAACTCAATATTTTTTTTTTGTGCCTAAAATTATGTATTTAAGTGTAATCTGATTAGTCATGTATATTGTATCTATGCATTTCTAAATTACTCAATAGGGGACGTACATAAATTACGTCACGCAAAATTTTGACTTTTTTGACCCCTCCCTCCCCCAATGTCACGCTGCGTCGCGTTTGGTCGAACCCCTCCCCCTAAAATTACGTCACGTTTGTCGCACCCCCCCCTTTTTTTTAAAGTTAATTTTAATATTTTCCTTTGTTTAAGTGTTTCTTAAATGATGATCTTATAATAAAAAAAAATTCAGATTTCTTTCTAAAATTCGTTCTTATAAAAAACAGATTTTCCTTGCAAAATTGGAAGTTTTGAATCGTTACGTCACGCAAGCGATTACCCCTCCCCCCATTTCACGATTCGTCACGTTGTCGCATAAGCTTCCCCCCTATGAGCGTGATGTAATTTATGTACGTCCCCATAAAAGTGTATTTCTCAAATACTCAATAAAGTATGTCTTTCTGAATTACTCAATAAAGTGTGTCTTTCTCAAAAAATCGCTTAAGTGTGTAATTCTTTATTGCATAGTAAAGTGTGTATTTCTCAATTGCACGGTAAAGCGTGTAATTCTCGATTGCACAGTAATATGTGTAAAATTCTAAGCAAAGTGTGTAATTCTCAATTACTCAGTAAAGTGTGTAAACTGAAATTACACGCTTTTTTACACACATAAACAAATCATTCTAGTGGCAAAATAATACCAGATTATGTGTGTAAATTTACACACTTAGTTTTTAGAGTGTACTCTTTTTATATTTGAATCCCAGTTTTTTAATAATTTTCCTTAGAGATTCTACACATCCACAAAATCCGATACTTTCTTCCAAACGTTGTTTTAACTTTTTCAAAGTCGGATACTCACCCTGATCGTAAAAGTCATGTAAAGTACGTCTCACAATATTTAAATTAAAATCGTCGATTTCCGATACAGGCTTCTTTCGTGGAAGAGATTTTTTCGGCGATTCGAAAGACAGTGTACATTCTACATTGGCAGCTTTTGTTTTGTTGGCTTCCGCACAGATTCTCTGAACTGTAGCCCGAGAAACTCCACACGCTTTAGCTGTTGCTATTTGAGTAGAGGAAAACAGTTCCTTGACAGTAGCATCTGGATTGGATTCGACCAGTTCTTTTAAATAATTGTAAACACAGTAAATTAAATTCTTGGATTGGCTTCGAATATCTGGACTAGTCATGATTGCTTCAAAGTAGTATTTACGAAATCACAAAACAAACTAAAATACACTTGCTTCAAAAATTCTAAAAAAACTATTTTTTAATCCATAAACAGAAACAGAATCGATGTGTGGTCTATGGGTAAATGACAAAAAAAACTAGCATGAACAAAGTAAGGACGCAGCAATAAAGCAAAACATCCAATGAAATCGCAAATTACAATCCCCTCCTTGTCGACTGTCTGGCGACAACTTTTTATTGATACAAATATCTACCAGCAAAGGGATCACTTAAGAACAGCGGAGATTTTCGTGAGAAAAATCTCAAATCAGCAGTATCAGATTTTTTCTCATAGAAAAGAAACATCCTGCCGTAAACTTTACACCCCGTAATGACCAAACAGCTTTTATATTTTGGGACAGAAAGTCCCAATCAGGCAGTGTAAAGCAGTAAAGATCATTATCAAATCAGTGGCAGCAAGCACTGTCCCCCGTTATCGGTTCCCACGGTCCATTCAAGAAAGAATACTACGCCCGCTTTTTTTTTTACTTGGGGGCACACTTGTGTCACCACATCGACTTGGTGTGCATTGTTCAAAGGTAATACTGAGTTTTGAGATAGTTGATTTGCCACCCGTAACGCTTGCAAAAAGAGACAAACTAATAGTACTACTAGTATATTAAATTCTGCTCCAATCAATAATATATTTTAAATCACAGAATAACTTACAAAAATCAATTTTATGAATGATTAACCCATTAATGCCCTTTCAGGTGGCGCTAATTTAAGGTTATGAGACTAAAATGTTAATAGTTTTACCGGAAAAGTTGAATTAAACAGCATCAATGCCCTTGTGTCAGTTGAAATGTACACTGTTGAATACAACGGAGCAATTTTTTAATTGAAAAGTTGATTCATTAAAAATTGCGAAATATTTTTAGAAGTGTCCCTAAAAAGGGACGCCAGGCATTAAAGGGTTAATTATCCAATTATTAAAATCATTCATGATTCATAAATTTGTAACAATTGCTTCTTTTATTCTCTTTCCAAATGAAGGTTTGTTACTATCAACCCTCTTTTTAAATAGGAATATCATAATTGGAAAAATAATCCCAAATTCCAACTTTTACATCAAAATAAGTTATACGAGTTTCTTGAACATAAGTGTAACGAGACTTATATATGACAAAAATAATTACTAAATATAAAAACAGAAACTTTTTCTAAATAGTTTAATGTATCTAATAACCTCCTGATAAGTATACTTAGTTTGTCTTTGTGTCTTGATTCTTTGTGGTCAAAGTTCAGTTTACGAATATTTATATATATTTTTTAATTATTTCGAGCCATAAATCGCAATTGCTAATAATTTGGAATTGTTATAATCGGGTTTTCATTATAACAATATTTTTGCTCTGAAACAACTAAAACATATGAAAGATTTTTATTCGAAGATTGGAAATTTTTTCGTAAGCCAGTAAAGACAATAATAAGCCCAGTTTCCTCTTAAATGAATTGAAGAGTGTCGAGAAAACTTAGTTCAATTTCCAATGTTCACACAGAGACTTTAGCAATCCTAATCGTAAAGATTATCCATGGACATGCGAGATTACATAAAACAACTGTGGTTAACCTCAACACCAGAACCTCAAACGAGGTACGATTCGAAAAGCGATGCTCCCCTTCGTTTCCCGGAAAACCAAGCGATGGGAGGGGGGAAGGAAGTCTTTTCGAAGCCTCTATTCTAAATGGAAAGGGTATAGTAAGGGGTCATAGGAGTCTTAAACTTCAAATTTTTCGAACGTTCGAAGCATAGTTTTAATTCATGTAATTTTTTAACTACTCAATATATAAGTATAATTTTTCATATGTAATTCTATAAGATTTATTTATTATAAAACAAATTTTAAAATGTATGAAACTTCAGCCAAATATCAAATAAATGATAACAAACATAAAACTATTTACAAAATTGAAAACATTTGGATTCGGCTTGCACGCCACATTTTGAGGTCAAAATTTGAAGAAATGAATAAGAAAATGACTTCATATTGTACAAATATGTAATAAAGACTTATACCTGTTTAAAAGAAAAATAAAACAATAATTTTTAATGTATTTTTTTTAATTTTAAATTAATTAAAACTTTAAACTTTTGATTTAAACTTTGTTTTGTATTAATAAATATCGTTTTATTATCCTTTTAAGCAGGTATAAGTCTTTATTTGTACAATATAAGGTCATTTCCTTGGTCATTTCTTCAATTTTAAAAATTGTTTTATGTTTGTTATCATTTATTTTATTTTTGGCTAAATTTTCATACATTTTAAAATTTGTTTTATAATAAATAGATCTTAAAAAAAATTACATATAAAAAATTTACACTTATATACTGAGTAGTTAAAAAATTGCACGAAATCGCAAACTTTGCTTCGAACGTTCGAAAATTGTGAAGTTTAAGACTCCTATGACTCCCTAAACTGGCCACCCAGAAGAAGCAAGACCGTTGCATGGGTCAAGACACTCAATTAATGCTTCCCTAACTTCCCCCAAGTCAATGCTTAACAAATCAAAAGAGAATCGTCTTTACAAATTGTGATGGAAGATCTTCGATTAAGTCTCTTGGTTTGCCGGATAGTAATTGATTAGGGTAAAAATAATGTGGCAAATTACATTGACTTCTGTATAATTGCCGTTTGTGAGATGTCGGCATATCGGGGATGTGCAAAACGGGGCCTGCAGGGGACAGGGTAGTGATCGGTAATTACAATCACTTGCGGTATTTCTAATTGATCACAGTGTCTAAAAGACATCAGTGTTACGAATCGGTTTTTTATTCAATGATATATTTTCTAAACGTTAAAAATTGATTGATGTTTTTTTTTTAAATATCCTTTTTGACAAATTATTCTTAATGTTAATGTAAAGATCAGACTTTATCCCACCCATCTGTGAACGAATCGAGTTCGCGACGAGCGTCAACTTAACATAAAAAGAAGAAGCAAACTAACTGTGACTGTGTCGAGGGTGAAAAAAAAACGAAGATGATGTGTTCTTGTGAGCAGCTTTAATAGAATGTTTGTTTTTGTATTAGTTAATATTTAAAACTAAGTTAAAATTAAAATGAAACTTCACCCCCTTCATCATCTTGTTTTATGTGCTAGTCGGCTTTGTTTCTCACGACAACCGAATGACGAACATCCACAGTTAATGTCAAATGTTTTTTAAAAATATTTTCTATTAAATCTTCCTACTTCCAAACAAGCAAAAGGCGTTGTTGTCTTTTCTGACTCAAAGACCGCTCTGCAAGCTATCTTGAAAGGGGACTCTTCCATTAAACAAGAAATCATCTCAAGCCATCGCGATCTTCAAAACATAAACAAAACCTGTACGCTTCAGTGGACACCTGAACATGTTGACATCGAAGACATTGAAAATGCTGATACATAAGCCAAAGAAGCTAGAAATCTCAACAATAATAATAATAAAGTTCATCTCCAAGATGCAAATGCAATTGCTAAACATAAATTGAGTGAAAATTCTATTTAAATAAAGCACCTTCTTTGTAATTTAGATGCAGATAGAACCCCCACAAAAACTATTGCCAGACTAAGTACCAAATCACCACAGACTCATGAAGATAGACGAAGAGGGCAGGAAGGTGTATAGAAACTTTGACAACTGCCCAGATACGCAGCTTACAAAAAACCACATTTTTGAACGCCCGGCAATGAGTGCCAATTTGAGAGACATTGGAGTTCTGCCACCATTAATAGATCTTTATGACAGTAATATCCAAAAAATTTCAGACGCGGTTATCAAAACATATGGTTTTATTTAGCTTAACTTTCACTTTTCGGCAATGCCATAGACACGGCACAAAAAAAATTAAAATATGTATTATATTAAAAATTGTATAATATAATAATATTATGCAGTATAATAGGCTGCAAAAATCCCAAATAAATACTAAGGAATTATATTTAGAAAAATGTAACTCTGAATATAAAATTACACTTTATTAAATTAATAAAAATATTTTCTTAATCCGTAGTGACAAAAGATTTACCTTTTAAGTTAAGTATTTCAAATTTATTTAGCCGTTTAAGTAACTACAAGTATAAAAATGTTCCCTCGTTATAACACTATAGTGTGCTTAATGTTAAGTATAGTTGAAGAAAACTCTCACTATGAATAAGTTAGTATGATTGAAAGTTTTTAAAGTCGCAGTGCTTGGCGATCTTGCCCCCCACCAAGAAAGTCATAAGTCATAGTATGATGCCAATTATTACGAAACAGGTTTTAAATATGACCCCTCTGGCTCGAAATAACACATTTTTAATAAACTAATGTATCCACTGTCTATTTCTGTCAATAAAATAACAGTAGCACCCACTGACAAAAAAAAAAAAAAAACATTCCTTCTAATCGATATATCCCTCTAGAAACTTTTTCCTCATCCACAGCAGAAAACAAAGAAAAGCCCACCTAAGACAGAGGACATCGGAAACCACCAAGAATGAAAAATCGAACAATGAAATTAAGCAGGAAAGTAAAGAACAAAAGGAAAAATCGTCATCCTGCGCAGGAAGGTGGATAAAGGTCCTCCGATTACCTACGGACGAGACCTTATGGACACGGGTCACGGACCACAATGGCTGCTTGACATGCACGGACAGAAGCTCCACTGACCCCTATGTCGTGGGAGATGCAGAGATACGCATCTCAGACAAAGTCCGAACAGAGACGCTTGTACTTGCACCTGTCGTGTTCGATGCTGCTAAAGAAGCATCGAGTCTTTGTTTTTGGGCTCCAAATAATGATACTAAAATCTCATAATCAGTTTCCTTTTTTCGAGTGAAAAAAAAACCTCACTTTTGTCGGAAGAGTTTATAATTCCTTTTTGATTGTATTTAAATTTAGTCAGCTCGGAAGTAGTGGACGTAAAGATTGAAATATAGTTATAATTCGTAAATTGACAATGTTTTTTTTTTCGAATGAAAAAATCTTTCGTTTGTTAGAGGAGTTTATGTTTATTTTTGTATTGTATGGGAATTTTTTAAAGTCTTATCGGAAGTAATGGTCATAAAGATTGGAATATCGTTATCATTCGTAAATTGACAATATATTATACTTGCAAATCAATATATGTTTTTCGTATGGGCTTAGTCCGAACAGAGACGCTTGTACTTGCACCTGTCGTGTTTGATGCTGCTAAAGAAGCATCGAGTCTTTGTTTTTGGGCTCCAAATAATGATACTAAAATCTCATAATCAGATTCCTTTTTTCGAGTGAAAAAACCTTACGTTTGTTAGAGGAGTTGAAAATTCTTTTTTTATTATTGGAGCCCTCTCCGAAGTAATGGTCGCAAGGATTGGAATATTGTTATCATTCGTAAATTGACAATATATTATGCTAGAAAATTAATATATGTTTTTCGCACGAGCTTAGTCCGAACAGAGACGCTTGTACTTGTGGGTAGTTTTACCATAATTTTTAATTTCAGGTATAAAAAACTTGAAAAATTTATTTTTTTCAAAATCACTTTAAATGTTTCTCAAAAGGTTTATAAGGGTTCTAGAATGAAGAAAAAAAGTTCTGCAAAGCTCATTTGTAAGAAACAAAAGATAATAATAAGGGATGGCAGTTTTTAAAAAACACCGATCCTAAAGAAACCGATCTTATGAAAATAGCTGTTTTTCAATGATACCGAAATCACAAAAAACCGGTTAGTCTTAAAACTGGTTTCGGTTTTCCATCCCTAGATTATTACGACGGTAAGGACTGGAAGGTCAGGAACGGGAAGTTAGGACATTCACGCTGTTTTCCAGTCTTTTTTGTGTTGAAACTAACTCCAGTTTAATAAAAATGGATCTTTCTTCTTGTACTCCTCTTAAACATATTTATAGAAAAAAAAAATTCAATTATCAAGGAAAAAATTAATCTTAAACCTGGGAGACTGTAAGGAAAGCAATAATGCCTCGCAGCCAATTTTACTAAGTTTTTTTTTTTTTAATTTTGGGCTAATTGGTGAATTTTAGCAAAAGTATGTGGCTACTAACTGAAATGTGAGTTTTCTGCAATACAGTTTTCATGGTTGAAAAATCACAGTAGCTCAATCCAGTGCCTCTCTTCACCATTTTAGGAATGAGGTCAGTGAATGTACCAAAACCCAGGGACAAAGTTAGGAAACGAGAAAAACACATTATAAATATTAAAATCCAAAATTTAATGGAAGGAATTTGTTAAGCTACAGTATTAGTTCAATTTAAAATCCAAATTAATGTAATTTTTAGCTCAAAAATGTGTTAGCTTGAGCCCTAAACTAAAAAAAATGACATTCGGGACACACGATGGTAGGGATTTTTCTGCATTGTTTTGTGTTCTAAAATTTTTTTGGAGCTTCTTTACTTTAAAATTCCGTTTTGCAATTATATAAGGACCAGTCTTTTAGTATAATAAGAAAAAAATGGTTAAGAAATATTAATTGTTTAAAAAGTTATGCCCAAGGGACATAAAATTAAAAATTATGGTAGAATTGCCCTTGTACCTGTCGTGTTTGATGCTGCTAAAGAAGCATCGAGGAGCAATTTGAAAGGACGTCATGATATGAATGAAAGAAGCCTATTGTGATTCTTTGACAGTTCAAAATTTTCTTAGCTTCATTTATTTTCATAATTGCAAGTATGCAGACAAATAATTCATTTAAAAATTTCTACCTGTCAACATTTGCCCCCTGCATTAAAAAAAATAATTAGTTACATGAGTTCTTTAAAGATGAATTAAGAATTATAAACAAAACTTATACTTCTATATTTATATATAAATGTCCTTCAAATGTTAATTCTCGAGAAGTAAACTACCATTTTTTTTCATTTTTCTTTTCTGCAAATTAATTTGCCATCAAATTGATTTCTAAATTACAACTAACTAGAAATCTATATCTTATTTCCTTTATTTAATTATTCATGTACACTAGTAGATAAAAAAGACTTAATTGATGAGTCAAGGATAAAAAAAAACCCAAGAAAACTGTCTCAGCGACTTCATTAAGTGAATGCTAATCCAGGTGGAGAAAATTACCACGTCTTTGTTTGAGGAAGGTATAAGTGACGACAAGATTACAAAGACCTTGAGACCTGAGACTTTCTCATTGCCTTATTTCCAGCAACGTATTACGAGGAGTATTTTTAGAAACGTATTAAATGTTCTTAAGCTGTTTGGGAAGACCATTGTTGAAAATGGTGATAAAATGGATCTTCGTGAGATCGACTATTCAACGGTGCATCGTGTGTTGCTATTAATGAAGAAGTATTTGATGAAGTATTTATATAGATACCCATCAAGTCGGGTATCATTTACTGTTATGTATTAATTTACGACGCATTGTATTACATTGTAATTAGAATTGAGTGTGTGAAAATGTATACCGTTAAGCATGTATAGCGTTGTACGAGTATTATTGTGAAATTACTCTTTTTTCGAGTAGGGAATTCTTATAAAATAAAAGACGTACACTCTTAAAACGAACGAGCGATTTTAAATTAGTCTGATTAATTTTCACTTTTCCAGTCTGGAAAATGCACTTCTCCTTTTGGAGTGGATCCTTTGTGTGTTAAATCTCCGACAGGATCACTCCAAACGAGTGATTTTAACTCAGTCTGAGTAGATATTAATTCCTTTCCAGTGTCGAAAATGCACTTCTCCAACTGGAGTGGATTTCACTCTTTTGTTTTAAGAGTGTATATATTTAAAACTACCCTCAGAGTGATTCAGATGTATAAATCCATCACCGGACTGTCAAGTTTCCCAGCAACAATAACCAAACAAACACTTTATTAATGTAGAACAAACATTACAAGAGAAAAAAAAATCGTCACAAGGGGGTAAACAAGAACCCCGTATATGTGACCAAAATAATCAATTATAATAAATAAGACATAAGTTAATAACAAAAAAAAACCTCACAAAAATTCGATTTAAATACATAAGTATACACAAAAGAAAAAAAAAATGTGACAATGTGGTTTTTTCTTTCCAAAACAAATGTCTAAAAATTCTGGGCAGCGGGGGAAATATATAAACAAAAAACATTTCGCTTCTATGAATAAAAAAAAATACATCAATATCGTCTATTGACAAAATAAATTTAAATAAATTTCTTTTAAACCTGTTTAAAGAAGGGATACTTTGAAGTTCAGTAGGTAGTTTGTTAATACAATAGTTTACAATAGTTACAATAGCTTTTTTTATTTATATAAATTTCATAATTTAACTAGGATATGGACTAGGAATTTTATGAACATCTCCCATAAAAATATAATTTTTAAAAATCGAAAGTAATTAAATTTCAGTAAACATTTGATTTCGGATCTCATACAGTAAAAACACACTTGAGCCAATTCTCTCATCCCTCAAAGGTTTATCCCAATACCGACGGTATTATTCTTGGTAATGCGTTATGCGTACTGCTGTTTCAAGATCAGCTTTTGAAGAATGCCCCAGCAAAGGAATGAGGGATATAGAACAGCGGAAAGGGGAAAGTACTTATAATGTGTTTTTTGTTCTTATACTAAATTTTCGTTCACGCTAAACACGCTGAAATTTCTTTTAAATTGAAATAAAAAAAAGCGTAAATTCTGTTACAATGCTGTGGAGAAATCGCAGTGGAGAAATCGCTATGGAGAAATCGGCTCACGTTTTGCACTCCTACACCCGTTTGGATCCAAATTTCAAAAAATCGCTTCTTAAATGATGCCTACGATATAAAAAGAATATTCGCCTAAAATTTGGTAGCTATTCTTCTTGTAGTTTAAGTTGGGCTTTGATACGTGAGTCATTCAGTCAGTCAGTCAGGACTTTGCCTTTTAATATAGATTGTAGCTTAGTCAAACTATATCTTTGGTCTTAGTGTTGTGTGGAATTCATAAATTTCTGATGAAGCAACTGAGTTATTTACCAGGGGTCAAAAGCGAAAAGAAATGTGACCCATTTAACAAATGATACCATCTCATATTTGTTAAATTATATCCATTTAACAAATGATTCAAAGCACAATCGTTTATTTTACTATGGTTAAGTACCATTACTACATTTCCTATGACACAAGTTTCGCTACAAAGTTTCATTACGAAAGCTCATTAATAAACAGATAAACCATACTACAATATGAGACCTTTGAAGTTAACATTATGCAAATCTATAAACCCTTTAACCCCATTATTCAATTCAAGGCATTTCCGTTCATTATCTCATTGTTGCTTTCACCAAAATTCTCCCTTCACCGATATTCGATGACAATACTTATTCCATTGCGTCATCCAATCTTTCAGTTGAAAGACATCGAAAATCCAAGGGCAAAATGTACATCAGGATAAGGACCGAACATGTCCAAATAGTTGAGAAAGCGCACCCATTAGGCGATTAAGGCTAAGATAAAGGATGTATTAATGCCGCGAAATTGCATTGTTTGTGGGTTCTGTCATGCGTGCTTGTTGTTCTCCTCTACATTGCTGAAGAACACATAAAACCCGACTAAAACCGTCTCCTAGAACTAAGTATTATAATCTTTTTGTTATTTTAGAACAAAATAGGTTCTTATAGAATCCCTCAGGAACAACATTCTTCAAAGAGAAACTTAGCAATTCCAAATGTGTATCTCCGGATGTAAGTTGAAATAAGATGACTAGCAATTCAGATGCAGAAAAAGATTAGAATTATTGGGAAAATATAGGTAGATTTTGTGATACAAGTACTAAAATTTGCAACATAAATCTCCTTTTCAATGTTACATTGCTACGAATAAATTTAAAAGTTAAAACTACAAATGATTCCTGTTGATTCTTCCTGTTGATCTTATATTTTGCGTTCGAGAATAAAAAAATTTCTTTTAAAAAACTTTAAACTTATCATAAAGTTCAATCGATTTCTTCGCGACAGAAGATTAGGTTTTGCTACATTGCTAGTTTTTGAAAAAAATATTTGTTATTGTTAATGTTATTTTTGTATTATATTATTATTAATTATGAATGTCTCTCAAAAATAAATTTTAAAATAATTTTTAATTAGGACTTTTAGTCTTTCTAAAAATAAGTATTACACTTAAAAAAATCATAAAAGTTTTTGAATATATAGGGCGGCTAAGAGATGAATGCAATTTTCAAAAAAGGTTTTCGGATATATTCCGGAAAACTCTTTCTATATCATTTATAAATATGTTTCATATTTCGAAAATTCTTTCAAAAATATTTTTTTAATTATTTATCGGTACATATCCGTGCTATAGAATACTTGGAAGTAAGTGCAATTGGAACTTCCGCACTCCTTGAGAAGGTTCAATCTCGAGCAAACGCCTCAACCACTGGACAACGTCATAGCCGTCCGAGAATTTTCTTTACGTTTTATATTTACCCTTCGTGTTGACAGAGAAAGGACGGAATCATTAGCGCATTGGTCACACGCATTTAGCTTCTGAACTTTGAAAATAAAGGAAACGTTTCCCAAATGTCAGGAATATATGTCGTTAATAGGATGTCTCTTCTAACTGAATCAGAGTATGAAGATTATAACTATCACCAGCAAAACACCCTGTCTTAAGAGGAACTGTCAGTCCCATAGAGCTTATGCATTCGTTTTGAAATCACAACTTTTGCCAAAGAATGGCTTTGGCATGTTATCCATTTTCACCAGGTATGGGAATCATCATAAAAAAACAATTTAAAACAAAATTGAAAAGAAAATAACGTTATTTAATTAGTAATTGAAAAAGTTTTTTAACAGTGTCGTCGCTTCTGCCGTATATTTTTAGCATTTGAAAACTTAAAAAATCTATAATTAAATAACTATATAACATTTTCTTTTTAAATTTCTATCATTTCAATGTAATCTTGATTCCTATATCTGGGGGAAAAGGACTAACACGGCAAAAGCAATACTTTAGCGGAAGTAATGATTCCAAAACCAATGCATTAGCTCTATAGAACTGACAATTCCCCTTAAACAGTAGAAATGATGTACTCACAACAAATCACTGTTGACAAGTGAGACGTATTCTGAGAAATGGCGTAGGTTTCCCCAAGAAAATAATAAACAATATATCACAACACAAATTATTTTGCTTAAGGTGAAAGGCATTTCTTTAAAGTTCCCTCAACGTAATTGCTGTTGCGTCACGATATCCAGTTAACTCATGCGATTAATTTTGTCACGCATACAACTGATTATGACATTGCCTTCACTCATCAGTCACCCGTCACCCTTTCACCAAAGATAGAAGTTACTATCACTGATTTACAACGACATTTAACGGAAAATATTGTCAGTATTTGTATGTTTTGTAATTGCTTGGTTTTATTAGTAAAATTTGGTTTTCGAATCAATTATAAATATATTTAAATCATTTTTTTTATTCTGGAACATAAAAAGTAATGTTTCTTACAGAAATGGATAGTTTATGCATTGAGCTTTATGTCAGTTACATTTGGTTGCTGAAAGGCAAAACTAGTATAGAAGACAAAAAAAAAATATTATATCGAAGTTTTTGGGAGAAATTTTTTATCGAATGGGCCATAAAAAGGGGATAAATTTAAATATATTTGACGAAATTATTTAAGTGACTACCTTAACAACTATTAAAACTTTATAAAGAATATTTTTCGAAGTAGCTTCGAATGGGGTAACTTTGGCCAAAGCATAAAACCCTAGAACTAGATTCCTTTTAGAATATAGTTTTTAACTCCCATATTTCATTGCAAATTGTTTACAAATGCCTTGCATTCTTAAAGGTGTTTTTGAAAGAAAATGTATTGACTTGAAGAGCTTAAACCAAAGTTATATAATTCAATGTTACTTAAAATAACCTGTTATATAATTCAATGTTACTTAAAATAACCTATTCAACAATTATTATTCTAATATTATGCTGATTAGGTCCAGTAATGAATTTACCAATATGGGCCCAACTTATGTAGTGTTTATATAGGTTTGCTCTTTGCTTAAAATATATAAGATGGAGTGTGTGTTTTTATGGCAGAAAATGAAAGGAATTTTATTTAAAGTAAATATGATTAAAGAATAACATTATTAGATTCTAAACTAAAGGATGAAATCCAAAACACCTTACTTACACTGTTGAAAAATGTGGTGAAAGATTGCACCGGAATGTTTTAACTTTCTAGCTACTGCCAATATTTGGAGTGTGAATTTGCAAATTTTGTGGTAAAACCATAAATTTGATTCATTGATTCAGAATTTGAAATCTTGCACCAACATTTGTAACTGTGTTCTTATTGTCTTTAAATGCTATGTAATTTTAAAACATATGTCTTTTTTCTTAAAACTTGACTAAAATGTAGCTCTTCTTCTAATTTGTTCCTGTCCATCCAGGTAACAATATCTATAGATTTTAAAAACAGTTATTTTTTTTACTAATCCGCGAGCAATTCACCCGAAAACAAAAATCTAAAATATCTTCCTGACAGCTGGAATAACTGACCTGATCACTACTCCTTACTTCGATTTCTTGTAGCGCAACATATCCAGATTAGAGGAGGCATAAATAGACTGGCCTCTTTAGGATACACACGACCAAGCGTAAATCGATTAACTAACAAGCATGTTAACCCGAAATAATAACCGGAAAAGTTAATTATTCTCTGCTCAATTATTTTCTTTATATAGAGTATATGTTCTGTATCAATTTGAAAAGTGAGCCACACTGCGTTTGATTCGGGAGTTGCCAAAATATAGAGGATATAATGTTACGTGAATTATATCTTCTAAGATGCACCAACCACTTGGACATACACGACCAAGCGTAAATCGATCAACAACCAAGTATTTAAACCCGAAGTAATAACTAGAAAAATTAATTAATCTTGACCAATTCGAAACGTGATCCATACTGTTTTAAGGACAGGAGTTGCCTAAAATATATAAGATGTTGTGTTACGGTAATTAGAATTACTAAGGCCGACTGACCACTGTTAGGGTGGTTACACTGAAATTATATTTGTCCATGGAAGAGTAATCATGTATTGTTTTAATTGAAAGACGTTACATGATTTTTGTTATAGAAAAAAATAATAGGAACATAATGTCTTTTGAGATTGTTAATGAAATAATGGGTTCATCGACTCTCGTGACGTCGTTTTCGACGTGAACGATTTCTTTGTAGATTTATAGGTAGTTTTAAGTTTCCATAAAGGTGGAATATTTTAAATTTTTAAGGTCAGTTTTAATGTAATTTAATTTTGGAAGTACAATTCGGACCATTAAGTTCTGTTATTGTACGTAATTCAACACGCTAATAAAAACACAACAACTTTCAGGAACTAATACACTGTAAATAAAAACCTGTTGTTTTACAGTTAAAAACTGTCAACTTTGACTACAGTTAATAACTGTTTTATTTACAGTTTAAAACTGTAATTTTTTGCAGGAAAAGTTTAATTTTCTTACACGAAATCTGTAATATTAACAGGGAGAAACTGTTTATTTAGCAGGGAAAAACTGTTAATTTAACAGTTTCTCTCTGCTAAAATAACATACTCAATACTAGCCCATCGCGACATAGTAATTACTTTGTCGCAGAAAGTTCAAGTGGGCTAGTATTGGGTATTGGTGCATAACGATGATCTCAACCACGTGACTCTTTTCACGTCCAATTCAACAGTTTTTCCTTGCCAAAACAACAGTTTTTACCTGTTAAAATTACGGTTTTCCCTTTAAAAAAATAGTTTTTCAGTAAAAAATTTAAAATTTTGAACTGTGAAAAAAACACAGTTATTAACTGGCGCAGAAGTTGACTGTTTTGCAAAACTGCAAAAACAACCTGTTTTTTTACAGTGTTTATTATTTTTTATAGACATATAAAGTATTGAAAATAAGTTAAATATAACGACATGTGCGATTTAGAAATACATTATTATTGATATTCAAATGCTTTTATTATATTTTAAACAAATTTTTTTTACTGCCGCATTTGTTGTGCTTACAAAAATCTAAAATATACTACTCGAAAATTCCCTTGCAAAGCTGTTTGGGTATAAAGCAGCAGCAGGTCCCTAGCAGTACATGTTTTCAATTACAAAAATGACTTAGTTAAACACTTTATTCTTTTTACCAATGTTATTTCAGGATGGTATTATTATTTGCTCATTCTTAAGTCAAAAACCCAGACGTTTAAGAACACTTTCAATTTTCAGAAAAAAAATGACCACCCTTTCCTGAAACAGTTTAAACGAACGACACTTGATTACTTCTATGTACACCTCTAAGAAACATTTAGAAGGTAATTTTTAAGAATAGGCGTTTCCAAGTCTCATTTTCAAGGTTGACGTCGTATTTTATGGATACCCTGTTGAGGTAAAAGTGATTCAGAAATATTTTCGCCTGAACAGAGTATACCTAATTTGTAGGACAGGATTTTTGCAAGCACAAATAAATTACAGCCTCATTAAAAAACATAACAAGTTTTATTAGATGGTACACAACCATAACAAACTATAAAAGTAAGATACTATAAAGTAAGCAGTTATTAAGAAGACAGGTCAAAATTAAGATCATATTGGTTCCAAATTAACGAATACAAAAAATGTCAACTAACAACAGGCCAGAGGCCCAGCAAGGTTGATCCAAAAAAATTTGTACTTTTTTACCAATCATCATCAATAACAATTGAGATTCTCCTTCTTCAACTCCTAGAATGAGCAAATAATTTTTAATACATTCCACTTATTAACATTTGTATTGTAAAAATAATATTTTCTTATTTACATTTTGAAACAGGATTTTAATTTTTGACCATGTCCTCTGCTTAAACTAAATCCCACCATGTTTCCCTGGTTGATAAATTTGAATTAATGTATATGACTAATATCTGAATATATAATAGGTTATATTATTGTTTGCTTTATTTATATATAACTCCAGACTTTCCCCATAAGCGTACTTTAATTTAACAAGTATCTAAATTGATCAAAATATCAATAGAATATTTTTCATATTTTCACTAGATTCTTTAACTCAATCACTTCTTTACCTAAGCCACTAGCAATGAGAGTGTTTTTTTAAATAGTATACGACTTATCAAAATCAAATGAATATTATATAATGAAGTTCTAATACATTTTTACGGGAGTTTCCAAAAGGTTACAGTTCAAATATTCACAAGAGAGGAAAGGCGGAAAAACCAAAAAGTGATCTAACAAACCACAAAAGACCGTTACGCCTACGAAATTCATGCAAATATGTGTGATCCACCCGTCTGTCTATGGTATTATATATTGTCCAACCAGAATAAACAAAAGGTAGCGAGAAAAATAAAAGCCTAATTCTTAAGGATACCAAATCGAAAGTATATCAAATGGTTTTAAGCATTTTTCTATTCTAATGAGAATGGGTTTAAATATTTTTTTAACCTTTACTTAATGAAAACTTTCTTTTCCAAACCCCTCAGGGGGTCCTGACGAAGATAACCCCCATGGCTGTCATACACCAGCTTTTATTAAAAGGAAACCATAACCAAGACAAAGAGTGTGACATCTGAAAATTGTTTAAAATATTTTTAAAACTTCATTTTACTAGGAACGCCTGATATTCCAAGCACCTTTGAGATGTTTTGCTTGCAAATACACCTGCTTTAATTTAAAAAAAAAAAAAAAAACAGTAACTAAGACAGAAGTGTGACAATGATTTTTTTTTTAAACCGTCTGGTTAATTGGAAAATTTCTAACGTATCCTCACCACCTGACCACTTTCCACCAATCCTGGCCGGTTTTAACAGGGTGGTCGAGTTCTTTTTTTTTATTCTTTTCATCGGTGTCGACTCGTTTCCGTTCGGTTTGTAGCGCGCGCGTTGACTTCCATACAAGCACGTGGTTGAGTTTAGTTGTGCGTTGGGCACCGACGCGAAAAGACGCGTGCTAGTCTTGAGCTGGATGGAATATTGTGCCTCAAGATTTTCGCCGCGGGAATCGGTAATTTTGCTTCGAATACTTTGACACGCTTGGAGAGAGAACCCTTCTTCTTTTGTCTTCTCCGGATGGTATGGTTTCTCCAGAATTGCAGAAAAAATTGATATTATTACAAATGATTGCTCGTTCGTGAAGGAATTTCGTTTCTTGTGTTTTCGAAGGAATTTGATTTAGAATCTTCTTATTGAAGAAAACAGCTAATATTTTCGTCCATCAAGTTTGCTGAAAAAATAAATATCTGTGGCTTCTTTTATATATGTGCGTTTAAATTTACCAACTTTTAATTCCTTAAACTTCAGCGAAAGTGGGCCAAGATCTGCTCCAACAAACCAAGCTATGCTTCCATGGAAAACTGTTTAATTTAGTGACACCCGACATGTTTTATACTCCATTTATAGCGGGCAGTGAGAAGTTATCGCCTCAATAACAAGTAGGACGTGCCTTCAGCCATTCCGAGCTGTTTTTATGTGTGCTTTCGCGTAAATCCCGTGTACTTTTGTGCTGGCCGAAAAGAGTGCTCTTCCAGCGGATATTACGCGTAATATCTGCACCCCGGAGGATTATCCTGCATTAGGTCTGCGTGGGCCCCGGCAGCTGTTGATATTTCTTCATTGTCAGCTGCAAGGTAAGTAGGTGCTTTTAATAATCTCGGCGTCGGTTTTGACAAAATTGCAATAAGGGTACCAGTTTTCAGATTCAAAGTTCGAAAGACTTATGCAGTGTTTGTCATGATCATAAAAATTTGAAAATAAACTCTGCAATAATGTTTTTTTTAAATATATCGCATTAAGTTTTAATCAACTATTCCCCTAAATAAATGTAATTCATGTTAAAATGTGTGGTGGAAACTTGGACTTCAACAAACGTAACGCACAGTTTAAGAAAAGTAGTTCTGTATGAAATCAGTCAAATGCGAAACTTTGGCTAAACCAACTATTTGAGGATTTTACAACAGCACTAAAAATATATTTTGAAAACGTTAAAAATAGTCCTGCCATTGTTTAAAAATCTTGTCACGTTAATATACTGTAAAGTTATTAAAACTCTGTTTATCTAAATGAAAATACTTGATGATACATTTTTAATATAAGTTGCCAAAACTAAGATTTTAACACACACAAAACGATGTTTTTACTGATATTCCAACATAATATCTATCCATATTATGAACTCCAATATAGTTTTATAATGTAACGAATTTTTTCTTGTATTACTTTTTTGTATAGCATTAATAGCACTTAAGTTTAAAAGCATTAATACATGCGCATATAATTATATTTGGCTAGCTAAAAGACCGATTTAACAAATCTCTGTGCAATATAAACTTTGACGCATATATCTATGAGAGCCCCTGGATACAGCTGACTCTCAACAGATTTAGAGCAAAATATCATTCAAAAAGTTGACTTTTAATGAAGGTGTAAAAAAATAATGATTTTTCTGTTGATTTTTTGCCTACTTTCAACCATCAAACATTGCTAAAGACGCAATTTTAAGAGAGTAGATAGAAATATAAGTCTAATTTTTGACGATAATATATATTACAATATTTGCAAACTGCAATGGGGTAATACCATTTGTTGCAATTGTGGTAGGTATATGTTCTTTTGTTAGGAAAATTCGTTATATGTGACGGGAAGTGGAAATGAATAGTTATTTCTGAGTCCCGGGTAACTCTACTCTATTTTTCAACTTCAGAGGATGCCATGAAAAATGTCGACTATTTTACTTACCATTGTCTAATTGAAGCAATATTCTTATTTAATTATTAGTTGAAAGCATATTCTTTAATAGAGATACATATTTGCATAGCTTTTTTTTAAAAGTAAACTTAAAACCATCTGTTTGGGAGTCCTTTGGATATGATTTGTTTTATATTCCTTTTATGTTTACTTAAAAAAAAACTTAATGCATTTTAAATACATTAAAATGTAAAAATGGTTAGTTTTCCGAGAAGTATAAGTTGCGCTTTGAACCTACGCTATTTATTATATTCCGTTTTCAAAACATATTGCAATAAATCCTCTGAAGGATAAATCGATTCTCAGAAATGTAAACTTATTTTCACTCTAAGGGTTAAAAATTTTAACTTTTAGATGAACATTTAAATTCGTCAACATTTTTAATTGTATTTCTGTGTAGAAGAAGATTGTAAGGTTTCCCTCGATGCTTTAAATTTTAAAATTTATTATAATTGAAAAATTTATAAATTAAAAAATAAACTGTGTTGCTGGAAAACATGTGGTCGGAATTAAACATCTGTGCCCCTCAGAGATATTAAAAGAAGAAAGTATGCTCAATTAATGCTATAAAATGTGATTTAAGTATCTATTTTGCTTCCATAACACTTTGGTCAAACCCTCATATCATAAACTCAGCAAAAAAAAATTACTGATCAATCATCAAGCAAACATAAACATTACCTGATTACTCAACTAATTTACATGTTAATTATACCTTCGAATATAACAGACAAATCCGGTTTCCGCAACAACACTTTGTTTCAAGTTACTCGAACGTAGGTATTGAGTATCAATTATTCGGGAGTCCAATCAATCGAACCACGGATTTAGAAAACTTTCATTCTTTTCAGAAAGCAGCTCTTTCGTTTTTGTACTGAAAATTTGTTTTTTAATAATTCAAATGAATAGTAAAAAATACTTAATAGGGTTGATTAAAATATAAAGAAATAACAAATAATAACTTGAAGAAGTTGGTATCGTTTGAAATTTAAAAACAAAAATCTTATTTTTTTGCTGAATTGCAGTTATTTACCTTAAACACGAATGAATATACTTTTCATAAAACATAATTTGTTGGTCTATAATCAGAAAAAAATAAACTTGCCGCAAACATACATACTGCCTTAGAAAGGAATTCAAGTTCAAGATTAATTTCTCGTTTTGATGAATGACACTGCTTTATAGAAAGTGTCTACGGATATATTTCGACACATTCAGATATTTATTTTGTTTTATTAAGTTCACGAATTTTAAACAAAGGAATAACTATTCCCACATTGATATATTTTTGGAAAGCATTAAATTACTCTTAAGAATTTTAATACTAATAATTTATTATGACACACACTCTCACAGATTTTCTCCCAATTACAGGACTACACTCTTACAAACGAATGAGCGATTTTAACTCAGTCTGATTGATTTTCACTCCTCCAGTCTGGAAAATGCACTTCGCCTTTTGGAGTGGATCCTTTGTGTGTTAAACCTCCGTCAGGATCACTCCAAACGAGGGATTTTAACTCAGTCTGAGATAATATGCACTCCTTTCCAGTGTCGAAAATGCACTTCTCCAACTGGAATGGAATTCACTTTTTGTTTTAAGAGTGTAGAGATATATCCAATTAACAACCTCGTCTTACCGGCAATAAAACCTAGACCTCCAGATCTGCAGTTCCGAGCTATAACTGTTACACTAGCTATGGGGTGCTTTATGCACCATTACTGATAAAAAAAAACTTTTATACGCTTACTTCCATTTTAAAGCAAGTACTGTAAACAAATTGGAAATCAACTATGTTTATAATTAATATATACATATTTTATTCATGCCTATTATATATCTCTTACAAAGGAGTCAGTATCACACAATGAATTGTTCCTTAGTAATGAGTTATGAAATGTAGTTAATGCAATACATTGTTAATAGATTAAAAATTGTCGTCGAATGTGTGCAAGTTTTGTCGGGTAAAAAATAATATAATAGTTCTACAAAGTGACTACCAAAGGTCAAGATGAAAATCAAATAATGCACTATCATCAAATGCAAGGGTTCCCATTTCCAATATCGCTTCACTTGAGAATGTCAGTCATTGAAGAAACTTCATCTGCTAATCTTAAAGTAATCCCTCGTCAGAAAAACTCTAAAGTAAGAAATACATTTAATTAGATCTTTAACATCATTCCAAGCGACGTTGACCTAGCTCTTCAGACGCGCTCCTTTGAGCAACTCAAACAGGTGGCCAAAACACAGCTAATTGATTAGGTCGCCTGTAGCCACTGGAAATCAGCGAGAGAGAAACAAAGAAAATAAAAAATCCTGAGACATTTTATGGTGGTGTTAAGTCAGGTATCTCGGGGGAAAGCGGCTCCCCCCAACAGCTACCTGTTGTTTCACGTTCCCTCTGGCATTGTTGGGCTCCCGAGATTTTCTCACCGTTAACAGGGATAAGATGCATGGGCCTGTGAAGGACTAATTTAATGTTTGCGAAAAACAATGTAGCGTTTATTGGATAAATGCTTTGTAAATATAGTGTTTATGTTATGATTTTTTTAAGGAGATGTCAGAAAAGCTTTAAGGCTCTTTCGCGTATTTTATTTATGTATAAATGAGGAATAGAAACTCTGAAAACGCCGATTCCAGTGAATTTTTTTCAGTTTGTTGATATAAATGTATTACAGTTGAAACAGTTCTCGAGGATAAGATAATTCAAAAATAAAGAAAACCCTACCAAGTAATCGAAAATTGCTTACCTTCTAAAAGACAAAGAGCATATTTATATAACTTTTTTAAAACTAAATATCAAGTAAGTCAATAATTTGAATATATAAAAAACTGTACTTTTTTTCTTCATTTTGATTCATTTTTTATAAAATTGGTATACATGGCAAAAATATTAATAATACGCATAAGCAACAAATATGGTTTTTTTTAATATTGCATTTAACTACATTGGTTTTTTTAGATAACTGTAAAAAAAAGGGTTTCTTTACCATCAGAAAATTGATTATCTTCTTATTAAAATTCAAAAGTTTACTACTACAAAAGTAAAAAAAGTTTTACAGTCAACAGCCTCATGTTTCGCACATGCTTTACTTCAAACTATTTAAGAGCAGATAAAATCTGTAAATCCCAAAAACCTAATTGTGTTTTAACCAACATTTTTCTCTTTTGTTTTATTTTATAAAATGCAAAAATAATTTTTTTATACAATTGTAAGACAATGTTTTGTTCTGGATTTTACCGCTGAGCACATGCACTAAATTGAAATACATCAGTTAATTAACTTCAAATAAATAAAACTATTTTTAATTTAAGTTATTAATTATTATAATAATGTTTCATAAAACCAAACAAGAAAATGTTCAATCCGCTTTGATATACGACCCATCAAAAACCCTTGCCATAATACTAAATTCCCAAATATTCTGGTTTTTACCTTATTTATGAAATTTCTTCTATTATAGCATGCTTACTTGTGTGTATTTATGAACCCAATCTTATCAGATCATTTTTATCACAGCTGATGTGATTAAAATCTAATACGCTGTCCCCTTAATCTTGACATCTTCCTAAGATCTGGTTATTAGCGATGCACAGGCGGTTTTAGAGAAGCTATTTCGCGTAAATCAACCTACATATGTTTTTCACTGAAAGGGAGAAAGGAATCTGCCTTACACGTGTGGAATTTTAAAAATTAAAGAGTTCAAACAAGGGTAGAATTTAATATACCAAAAATAAAAATTCCATATAAAAACATGATGGTCATTGTTATTGACAGTGTTACTACTGATACTGTATGTTTAAGAAGAATTCAGTGCATAAAGGAGGGAAAATAAAGAATGAAAATATGATATTTTACTATCTTCCTTTTAAATCTTCTTTTTGATACATTTTTATGCTGGGGAATTGTATTTACGATTTTTATAAGAATAGGAATTTGAATGATAAGTTGTTAGACTAATTGTTTATTCAATCAAAAAATAATAATAATAAGAGACCTTTGCACCATATCCACTGACATTGAGTACTACAAATTGTGTGTTTTAGTAATTTCCAAATCAGTTTGGTTACAGAAAAGCTGTTTTCTACAAATTACATTCTCTCCACAAATTTCAATTACACCTTCTCCACAAATGTTACACGGTATTCACGAGGTTTTATTGATTTTTTTTCAATTTTTGAGCTATGAAATGTGTACTGAAGGTGTTTAAAACTATATATTTTGAGTTATTACTTCATCATTTTAAAAATAAGGAAATGCAATAATGAAATAAGATTATTGTGTTAGAGAATTCTACGTAAGCTAATAATATTTAATTTTCTCATTACATGTCATTTAACTTATCTCTGCAGATATAGATTAGGAAGGAACATTACATATATCATGAATTGTTTTATTTTAAATTTTGTAACATACCTATAAATTAGAAGATACTAGAAGTGTTCTAAAGTTTTATGTACCAAATGCATTTTTTTTTATTTTTTCTTCATACACCATTTTATTTTCTGAAAATCCTTACTGAAATTGAATTTTATCACGCACCATACAGTAATCTGTTCAAAATATCACTGAAATCTGTCAAAGCAGGGAATTAAGAGGCGACTATACATCTAAGTTGATTGTTTTACATACTATCTTTAAAACTCGTTTCATGTAAGCCCCCATTAAGAAAATAATTACGTAATCTATCTTGAGAAAAAATGCATTCCATAAACTTTGAAAGAACCAATATTTTACAGCTGGAATAAAAACCTCCTATGCAACCTCAACTGACCCGCTCGCCTTGTTAAACAGAGGTGTTTCCCATTAGTCGACGAAACAAGCAACATTTAATTAGGCAAGAAGCCGCCTAGATATCGGGGTTTTCGCCGCCAAGACTATGATTCTTCGCCAAATGTGTTGCAACCATTCGATATTTCAAATCAGTTTCGATGCCATTCAATTAAAAGTAACATATAATATGTTTTATTTTATTAATATGTTAAACATTTTGTTATAGTCTTAGAGTAGACACTAAGCAACTGTGAATTAACTTCTTGCGACCTGCCGTCCCCATTTGTGGAAATTTTTTAAAACCTCCCCACAAGCAATTAACCCTTTAATTAGTTCCGAAATTGACCTGGTGCCATAGAAGAAGATCCAGATATTAGTTTTCATCCTTTGATTACAGGTATCCATGATTAATTTCTATAAAAAAAATGAAGTTGAACGATTGTCAATACGATATTAGAGTTCTTAAAAAAAAATATTTTTTTTTTCCAACTTTTCAAAAAGTTCTTTTAGTAGTTAATTTTAAAGTTATTTTGAGATAAAAACAATGATAAAATAATCTGTTAACTACAAATTAGTTATATGACCTTTTTTCTTGCATTTATAGCACGAAAAGTGTATTTTTAGAGTTTGAGGAGGCTTAAGAAGTTTTAACATCGACCGAGAGCTCAGATTCATTGTAATCTGTGCTTCAAAATTGGTAGCGAGAGCCGTGTAGATGGTGCCACAAAAAAAGGGCTCTCAGTTCTGGAGAATATGCCTAGTCTACAAAATCTTGACCGCCAATATTACAGCCCCATTAGAGGAAAAAAAGAGTTTAAGGAATGTCGCAAATAACTATTAAACATAATTTTTTTTTAAACTTCTTTGCAAAACATACTTTTTAGCATATATTTGTATGACAAGTATGTTTAGATTAAGAATATACGTGCAGGATTTTTCTCGGGTCTTAAGAGGTTATAAACAGCTTTCAACATAACTGGAGTGGTTATGGTGGTGCTTTTTCGTAAATTAAATGTGAAGGATTTAATAATTATAAGCTCGAGTGTACACAAGTCATTCATACGCAGTGCCATTGATAAATATCATATTTTCACCGAATAACACTTCTTTGTTCAGACAAACATTCCTACCGTTTAGGTAAAATATAAATAATCTAGAGCAGGGGTTCCCAACCTGTGGCACGCATGAATGTCGCAGGTGGTACCCGTGAGTAATATGAGCAACATTAAGCTGTCAATAGCTTCTGTACGTATGTGCAGTGAGCACGCAAGTATATTGCTCATTATTTTGAAAAGCAACATTATTTTAAAGATAAATCTTTAATTAACTTCTAGTTTGGATTTTGCTTAGTTTGTACTATTTTTTATTTGTATGTTTTTCGACTTATAGGTAATAAACAAAACTGTAAATTTATACAATTTTAACCTTTTTATTTCTCCTTTATTATAAGCATGTTATAAATAAACAAATATCAAACCCTTAAATACGACGCTTTCTCAGGAATTTTACTCAAAAAACCTTTGAACACTTTTAGAAGAGTAAATTTTTTTCGTTTATTAAAATATTCAGGTCTGGTGGTACGCTAAAATCTCTCAAAAAGTCAAGTGGTACGCTGGTGCAATTGGCTGGTGTATTGGCGACAAATTGATTCGTTGGCGACCATCCCGATAACTAGAATTTTCCCAATTAAGCCAAAGAAGAAATAAATTACTTATGAGATGAAAGACGAGATATATTTGGGCACACAATCGATACAAAGGAGAAGCCGCCAAGCGTATACTGCGCCAACCTGTTGTAAGACAAAGACCACATTGGCTATCTTTTCCTAGGATATTTTCAATAATAATAACTCATTCATACCGAAAAATAATTTTTTCTGTGCTTTTGTGTCTTGGTTTTTATACATAACCAGTATTATATTTTTTTTCAAAGTGCAATTTTATATTTTTTTATGATATGTATTGTTAGGAGATTGTAAGCGGAAATACATATTATTTTTTATGACGATTCTGTAGCTTTTTTAAGTACCAAATGGTAAAATATAGGTCAATAATCATATGCTTATCAAGCAAAAGAAGTAAGCAGCGTTATTAATTCATTGAAAAAGTTAAAAATAGATACTCTTCTTGACCATATTGTTTACAGTTGAGGTCATTATGAGAGTTACACCCTAAAAAAATGAATGCTCAAAAACGACACAATTTTCCTTAATTTTGACGATTTCGTTACTGGCAAATGCTTCGAGTTTTCATTTCCTCAAAGTGAGAAAATTTGAATCGTCATTTTTATGAAGATTTGAATGTCGTCTAATCTAAAGAAATATTTCGTCATTTTTGAGCATGTGAGTATAACAATGAGATTCAGTTTCCTCAAAATCAAGATACAGAATCGTCAAATCACGATCGTAAAAGTGAGGATTCGCGTTTACTCAAAAGTCACGTGAGAGTTTGACGAAACAGTCCTCAAAATTAACGAAATGAGGCTTGAGGATTCATGAATTGTCAAAAATGAAAATACAGTGTTAACCGATTTTTACTAGTAGAAGTATGTATAAATATTGTGCGAAAGTGGTTCTAGGTAATAGTTACTGTTACAAACCTACTGGTTTTCCTAAAAGAATTTCAGTAATTACAAAAAAGTAACAGGAAATATTCAAAAAAAAATTTACATTGCTTTTGCAATGGAAATTATTATTATTATTATTTTAAATAATTATGTTTGTAATTTATTTGAAATTCGTGATATATCCTTGCCCTCTTTTGTATCAGTACGACGTATCCTACTTTTCTGTGAAATTTGCGTTTCTTTCTATGAAAGTGGGTGACGAACGGACAAAGAGAGGCATCCTATGATTTTTATATGAGCATTAAATTTTGCAGTTTTTTAAATAATTGAAGTGCTTCGAATCAGAATTCTTTTCCGAAATTGTCAATATATTCTAACTTCGACGCGCTGAATTTTTTGACGTATCACTTTTGTAATTTGGGCTATGAAAGTGTGTGACGGACAGACGGACTAAACGATTATAATACCTTCCACTTTTTACGTTATAAACCCAGTGTGCAAGGTAAGAGAAAACCTTCCGCAACTACAACAAAACAAGAAGTTCCAGAAGATGTCAGCAAGATTAGTTTTGCGACGGCTTCAGCACATAAGACACGGCAGGAAATCCAAGAGAGTGTCCACCTTATCACCTCGCGTCTGGAATAATAAAATAGAATGATAGAACAAAAGTAAATAGAAAAAAACAACAAAATGGCGCGAAAAAGAAAGAGTTTCTGGCCAGGCAACTTCAACGGTAAAAGAAAGAAGTCACCCTGCTGTTTCTGTTTACGACTGATGGGGAAATAAACACGGATTTAATTGTGAGAAAATGATCTTTTCGAACTTTCTGCTATTGATGGTTCTGGATGCATTTTTGGAACGCGCTGGACCGAAACTGGGATTGCTATCATAAATGTAGACTTGGGAAGTTTAATGAAAAGTTTTTTCACATGGAAATTTACCAGGAAAAAGTATCGCTATTAATACAAGACGAAAAGTGATTAGTTTTCCGCTTTGCATCTGCTTCGAAAAGGGTATATTTATTTGTTTATCAGTGACATATCTATTTTTAAAGGGAAAAATAACATAAGAACAACATTAAATGTTATTACTAAAAAAAAGTTTAAAATTTTGGGGCTTACTGATTCCTTTTGTTAACATACGCTTCAATCCACTTTTTTTCATGACTTTAAATATTGTTGATGTTCGGCAACACGTTAGCCATTTGCCATATATTTTAAGGCCATATCGATGTTTTAGAATGTCAGAGTCAATTATTTAAAGAAAAAAATATTTTGCATACTTAAAAAGATACCATCTTCATATATTTAATGCATCAACTCTCAAAATGCTAAGTCTATAGTTCTCAATCTTTTAACTTATGAAAAAATTAAATTCCAGCCAAAATACTTTTTTTAAAAGATATTTTCCCTTAACGTATCAACATCATAGATCGAAATATATTTTTATCGAATGAAAATAAGTCATATATCATGGGGTTGAAGTCACTTTAAATGCTATACTTTGTACAGGGACAACTTTCACGTCCACCGATTGGATGTTCCTATGTTCATCTATCAACCACCCAATGAGTTCATAGATAAACACAGTACCAATCCACGTGGACACGGACCAAAGAATGAGTTCTTAAGATCTTAATTCAATGCAAATGGCATTTCATTGTATTCCTTAATTATTCATACTGTAACATTAAACTACAGCGTCGAGTTTCCTTAATGCTTGAAATGTGCCATAAAAATAAAGTTGACGGACAGAACAGAACTATTTTGAATAGAAATCTTCATTTGATGTTCCGAGGACTTCCTATTAAATAAAGGGTCTGGCTCCTAACTGGTAATATAGAAATTTACCTACATTATAATTTTCTTGCCTAATGACTGTAACGGGTTAGGTCTAAGGCGATAAAACCGCCTTCAGTCATCAAGTCACGGTCTTTAAGCCCAACTTTTTCTTTCGAAACTTTTTTCCAGGGTCTTCATCGTCTGCGGGGTATAGTTCCATTCCATTACCACTTTAGAGGAAACACGATCCTGGCTTTGTTTGTGGTTCTTGAGGGAGATATGCTTTCTTTCCCTTTGGAATTTTTTCTGCGTGTGCAAGTGTTGTTGAAGGCGGGGCAACAGCAACGGAGTTTCGGTTGAGGTGGCATGGCAATTACGGTGGTGGTAGGTTTATTTGTTGCTACATGCGCTTTCGCCTTCTTCTGTAGAGTCCGTTTGCCATCTGCTAAGTAAACTCGAGGTGTTGGTTGGACATAGCGGTAACCTAAACCCTCCTGATCAGTATAAAACGAGGATGGATGTTACAGCAGCTCGCAAAAAGTACTGCTACCTTCTCTGCCGAGCATCTTCAAACCTCAATATAGGAGGAATCTTTACACATTTCCTTCGATTTTTGTGGTTAAATTTAAATAAAGTTAACCCGTAAACACATCGACAACACTTCTAACAACTCTTCCAGCGTGTTCACGATTCCGTTTTTATAATTTTCGCGAACTAAGTCATGTATTTAATTTATTATGTCTGGTGATTATTTGCTACATATTTCATCATAAAAAGTAACTTTTTGTTTACTCACAGAAATAGCTTGAAAAAAATTAAATAACGTTTAATGTCCTTAACATTTACCATTAGTAATAATTTTTACCTTCGTTGAAATACATTCGGAATTACAAATCGTCACATTATTTTGTAGAATTCTGTTTCTAATAAGCAAACTAAAACAACAAAACATTTATTAAATCAACATATATCCTTTTCGTACCTTCACCTTGATAAAAATTACTTATTCAACAAAGAACTTTTTTAATGTTTATACAAATATAAAGATACATTCTGCTGCAATTTTTTCACACCAGGCAGAAAACTGTCAATTCGTGTATCGAGGAGGAGGGATCAGTCTCCCCTTGATGATCAGAGCTGTAGGTCTCGAGCTGTCTGGCCCTAATGGTGGCTGGATGTTGGCCGTGAAACACTTTACCTACATTTCGGTTCATGGCTGACCGGTTGTTGATGGTGTCCCGGATACCACAGCCAGGTGCATGGTTTCGTGCGATATGACGCTCTCATGAGAAATCGAGGAATAGAGCGAAAACTCTCATACATTGGAAGAGTATTATTATTTTTTTGAAAATTTAATTTCAACCCTTTATAAGGCCATTTTTTCTAGTAATGTTATTTTAAAGGATTGAGATTTAGTTATGAAAAGAAATTCATTTAGCTCATTACCTAAAATTAATTTTGATTATTAAGATCACTTTATTTCGGTGGGAAATATGTTTCCCATCTCCCGCTAGGAATTCTGCATTAGTAATTTTTTTGTGTGTTTTCTGAAGTTATTAGGATATGGCAGCACTAATCAAAATTGATGAAGTTGCTGCGAAGTATACTTCCCACAGCCTTATAAAGGGTTAAAAGTTTCGATTTTTTTTTAAAAAAATTTAATGGATAAGTTTAGTATTGAGTCCTTAAATGCTTACTCTTTCATTGATGTTTGATAAGGAGTGAAAACTCAAGGTATATATTTTCTGCAAACTCATAGACTTGTATCAATATGGTAAATGAGCAGTTTTAACATAATTTTTAATTTCAGGTGAGAGAATCAGATAGTCTAAATAAATCGAAGCATTTCTTCTTTTCTTGCGTGATAGATAAACATGTTAAATACGTAGACATAGTTGGCAAAGAACTAAGAAAAATGTCCGCTGGGGAGAATCATTAAAATTAGCAAATGTACACAAAAAATGGCCATTAATTCTTTTCACTAACATATATGCATAAAAACTAGTTAACTTTATAATTATTATGTAAATCACACACCTGCAATTATTCCACATGCTTTATTGGCAGTTTTTTATGGACATTGTTATCTTCTTTTTATTTCATAACAACCAAATAAACTCCCATTCAAACGCGTTCCACTTCCTATTCTTTTGAGATGCAAAAAAAACGTGAATCAACAAATGTAAAAAAAATTAAGTCCGTTGGAGAACTTTCCTCTGCCCTCTTCCTTTAACATTCTACTGAAAGAATAATCTTAAAAGGAAATTCTTCTGTCGACTTAAACCCTTTTCACATTTATTGATTTAACTAACACAACTCCAAAAGCATGCCACTTGTACTTCTTACTTTTCAAAAGAGTCAAACGAGTCCTTGTTATGGTAATCATCCACCTATTCTTTTATATGCGCTGAAAAATGGCTTGTTTCCCATCGGGTTAGCATAGGAGATAAGTCAATTTTCATCACACGGGGGCAATATGGTCAACAAAAGATGAACGAAAGTGAATTAAGCAGTTGTTACGAGATGAAGTTTCTTTCTTCATAGTCTTCATAAAAACCGGTGTTGGCAGTTTGAAACATAAAAAAAATAAATGCAAATTTATACCTTATAACCTTAATCGAAAACCATTGTGTTTGTCAGTAACGTTTTTATGTACTAATATTTCGACATATATATGTTCAGTATAATATTATCTTTAGTTTTTTAATCAAATTATAATAATTTTCTTTGGTAGACACCTTTATTACGATATTCTTTAATGTATGAACTAGGTGAATAATTGGTATGGTATGGTATGGTATGATATGCTACATATATATATTCCAGCTTGTGTGCTTGTTCAGAGAACAGCTTATAAGCTTTCGTCAAGTGGGACAGACACAGAAAGAATTTTACAGTCGCAAAGAAATGAATAACACATAGACAAATAACAACATTTATTGACTGTCACAAACATCCATGTCTGACCGGGATTGAATAATTGGTTTTGCCCCCACCCCCCATTTAATATTTCAATTATTATTACAATCAATTTTTGAATCAATCGATGATATTTCAGTCAATTTTTCCATTTAATATTTCATTCAATTTCTGAAGCTTCGGAAGTTTTTTTATGTTTTTATTACTTACTGATACAACTGGATTTTGTATACTTGGAGTTCGAATAATTTTAATTTGATTGAGCAGAACATAAAAACCTTTATATAACCTTGTACGTGGACCATAACAAGTTTCGGCAATTTATTTATTGAATTTTAGGATAACATGCCACAACAACATAATTGAAATGCATTATGTTTGTGATAATAAATGCTTTTTTTCTGTAAGATATTTAAAAACTGTTAACTCTTTGACATTAGACCACAATCGGTAATATGTGTTTTACATTGTACCAATTATTTATTTTGCTACTTTCAGGCATTCTTGCACTTTATGTAAGGCGGCTATGAAAACTTTTGATAAATTGTTTTAGCTAGAAAGACAGAAATGTGTACTTATGAGATTAGTTTAATTCATTTTTTTAGGAACACCACATTTAATCCTATCATATAAGATTACAAACAAATTATTAGAATCATTATTAATTTTTATTAGAAGCATTACACAAATAATTATTATCAAGCATAAAAATCTTTTCGTTTTGTAACTTCATGGATCCTTTCCGCAAACAACCGTTTTACCCCGTAGAGCACAGTTGATACGACCGGAAACATGCTTTTCGAATAAAAATTAAAACAATCCACCCTCATCTAATGAGCAAATGCATTTACCCCAGCTACAAACCGTGAAAGTCAAAATCAAACAGCAGTTCTTCTGCTACTTCGTAATGGACACACGTCTGATACGATGCATCTTCTTGGCAGATGGGTTTTAACTGTGTATTGGTTCTGTTTCACATCTGTAGTTTGTGTTGTTTTAACGGAGTACTTGGTGTGTTAGGTTGTTTTTTGTCAAAAAAATGTGACGGTTCGCCACAGGCCCAACCTCAAAATAGCATCCACGCTAGATGGCGCTGAATTACTACCAATCATTTAGATTCTAATAGTTATTCGAGTATAAATATGTTTCTTATGTGCAGTTTATGTTGTTTTAACGGAGTACTTGGTGTGTTATGTTGTTTTTAGACAGCAAATGTGACGGTTCATCACTGGCCCAACTTCAAAATAGCATCCACGCTAGATGGCGCTGAATAACTACTACGTTACTACCAGTCATTTAGATTCTAATAGTTATTGTTGCATAAAGCCCAATTGAGGACCTTTACTGAGGACTATAGAGTGCCGAGGAAAGAGCTATGGGCTTCCATGCAAAAGCCGCCCCGGTGTCGCAATCGATAGGATGCTAACCTTTGGAGCTGCTAGGATCGGGTTCGATTCCAGGGAATCGCACCCGCACCCGTTACACCGCGCAGACTGCTGCCCTGCGATGCTAACACCTCGGCCATCCCGGCCCCGATTCAGTATTAAAACTTAGCAAATAAAATTTAATCAGTTTTGATGTTAGTAGGTTGATTTACACAAGACAAGAAAACGTATTCGTGTGCAGGGTTTCGTTAAAGTTGCATTTATTTGGTTACGTATTGCGTTCAGGTTGTGTGCCTTATCGGTTTTTGAGAACTTTTTTTTTGTTATGCCCATGTATTGTTTTTTTGCTTTAACTGGGCATCAAATGTTGAGAACAGATAGTACAAATAAGATACTTTAGAAAATATTTTCTAATAGTGTATCAAATCAAGCATACCACAACATGTACATATTAAAAAAACTTCTTTATATATGCAAAATTTACAAAAGCTATCTCGAAGGACTATGGAACCTAAAAAAAAGTCCTTTGGCCTGAAAATCAAGTCACATATATGGTATGGTAAGTACATATATATTCCAGCTTGTGTGCTTGGTCAGAGAACCGCTTATTAGCTTTCGTCAAGTGGGACAGACACAGAAATAGTTTTTACAAGCACAAGAGACCCACAAAGAAAGGACAACACAGACACATCCACAAATAACAACATTTATTGACGGTCACAAACATCTATGCCTGACCGGTATTTGAACCCGACCCCAGCAGCTCCAAAAGCTAGCATCCTAACGATTGCGCCACCGGGGCGGCAGTAACATATATATATATAACCAGACAGTTTTTAGGTTTCACATCTTCTTCAGCCACCTTATGTACTTGGAGAGATCCAGACCCATCCTTTCCCTCTCACGGTACAAGCCATCCTGTGGGCAGTCTTCCGTTGAAGGCATCGCGTGAGAAAGTCCCACAGCACAGCATTGCATCTCTCTCTGATGATACATTGTGATTAAAAGGGGGCTTCGAAAAGTGAATTACAGGCAGGTGATTGTTGGTTCGAAATCATAAAAAAGGATTTAGTTTGATGAGCTTTTGTGTGTGAGGGAGATTAGAATAAGGTAATGGATGTTTCGCTCGAAATGAGAGTGAAGCCTTGTGAAAGTTGGAAAATCTGTTGTGGTACGCTAAAATGAACAGTACTATGCGCTCTCGATATACATTCTACAAAATGAATGCCCAAAAACGACGAAATTTTCTTTAATTTTGACGATTCATTTACTGGAAAATGCTCCGAGTTTTCGTTTCCTCAAAGTGAGGATATTTGAATCGTAATTTTAATGAGGATTTGAATGTCGTATAATCTAAAGAAATATTTCGTCATTCTTGAGCATGTGAGTACAACAATGAGATTCAGTTTCCCCAATATCAAGATACAGAATCGTTAAATCACGATCGTAAAAGTGAGGATTCGCGTTCACTCAAAAGTCACGTGATAGTTTGATGAAACAATCCTCAAAATTAACGAAATGATGATTCATGAATCGTCAAAAATAAAAGTGTTATTTCTGACAGTATCTTTACGAAACTTCTAGTTTTATTCCTCATGAATTGAATTGGTAGGATAGGGTAGGTACATATATATATTCAGGCTTGTGTGCTTGATCTGAGATCCGCTTATAAAAGCCTTCGTTAAGTAAGACAGACACAGAAAGAATTTTTACTGTAACAGAGAAAGTACACCCAGTGCGAAGGCGGGAATTATGCACCCGTTACAGTGCGCAGACTGCTAGCGTAATGGTCCAAACCACTCGGCCATCTGGGCCCCCAAGAAACGGTAATTCTATAAATTAAAAAACAAACAAACAAAAAAACACGCTAAGTTGTGGATTGATTTGATCTTAATTAATTTAAGACTTAGATTTATTTTTGTACTTAATAGTACAAGCAGTATAAATTACCATTTGTCAAATATATTTTTTTTTTGTGTGTGTTTCTTGGCTTAACTTATGAAAGGGGTTTCTGCACTTTTATGCACACAGCAGCTGTTTCTATTTTATTTCAATTCTTCCATGGTTGGGATACATTAGATTTTGTACAAAATTTTGAGTTTTTTTTTTACTGAATTTTACATAGAAATAGTATCTTTAATTTCGAATTTATTTATTGCAGTGTAATTTGAAACATTGTTTGCTTGTAAAATTGGCTGCACTTTTTTTAAGTTCTTATTTTTAAAGTTAGCTATATCCTTTTTTGTTCCTTAAATGAATACTTTAGAGTTCATTAGTGAAAGAAAATAGTTTAAGAATACTTAAGCTGAAAACTTGTTTGTAATCAACACATCAGAAACCAAACTTTTTAAAAATATGTAAATCCGTATTATATATAAATTCTTATTAATTATATTTTAAATTATTGATTAAATATTTTAAGGGTGAAAAGTCAAATGTAGAACAATCAGTTTGTGGTAATTTAAAACTGAAAATTTAAATTAACACATCAGAAACCTTGTCTGTTTTTATTGTTAGAAATATAAATAAATAAAACTCATAAATGCCAAATAGTTGTATTTTCATTATTGATAAAATACTTTTAGGGTTAAATGTTAATTGTAGGGCAACCAGTTCCTTCTATTCTAATGTATAAAGTTTCACGTTTTTCATTACCCAATTCTTTTCCTTATTTCCTTGACATCATTCCTGAAGAGTCAAACAATTGGCTAAATATACAAATAACTTTTTTCCTTTGCAATTTATCATATACAATTTTTCTAATGTTCGAAAACTCTTACTTAGGTACATTATTTAACCCTTTCAGTCCCAAAAATTTACTACACTACAGAAACATCTGATATTCACAAAATAAGCTTATTTTAGGTCAAACATAAGAATACCATAAGAAAAAAAAATCCATTAAAATTGTTTATATGTTTTTTGAAATAAATGCCAAAATTCTTTAACTGTGGAAAACAACAAAATTAAAAATATATATATTACCTAAAAACACTTCGAGTTATATATTTTAAGGTATCTGACCATATTATTAAAAAAATTAGTAATTATTTTAACCGAAATAGTTTAAATTGTGTTTTAAATATGTGGAACTGAAGTGAACTTTTCAAAAATCAGAAGAAACGCTTGTTGACTATTTTCTAAATAAAAAAAATAGTAGTTCTGACTTCTATTGAGATTAAAGTAAAATTTTGTCTGATAGAACAAAGTGTGAAGAAAATAATGATTTTTGTTTGGATATCATAGCTTGGCATAAACATTTTGAAAAAAAAAATATTGAAAGTGATGATGCCAAATGGCATCACTGGGACTGAAAGGGTTAATTATTTCACAAAATATTATTTTACTCTGTGTATGTTTATGTGTTTGGGTGTTTATATAACACTTAAGACGAATTGTTTGATAGATATAAATTAAAACTGCTTGAGATAGCCGAAAGGAAAATATATATATATATTTTTTTTGAAAACAACATTTGCCAAGCACTTGCTCAAAAGTTATAATAGATGTTTTATTGGTAGTCAGTTTAGTTTCTTTAAAAGTTAATTTAATTATAATATGCATTTGATTTAATGAAAACCCACCATTGCATTTGTAAGGATCAGCTTTCAAACTTTAAACACCAATCAATTATCACTCTTCCACACTTTTAAGTTTTAGATATCAAATCAATATTTTTAGATAACAAATCAACAGTTTGCATTACCTTTTAATCGTATTAATTTGACAAATGTGTATTTTTTTCTACATTGCCTTGCCTTGCCTTGCGACTCGTCACGCCTTATAGGCGCATGAGGCCGCAATTAATGAAATCCAGTTCCTCCGGTTCAGTGCGGCCTCCCTGGCAACTGCCCAGCTTGGCCAACCAAGATGGTCTCGCTCCTTTAAGATGCTTCTTCTCCACGTCAGTCTTGGTCGTCCCCTCCTCCTTTTACCGTCTGGCGACCAAGTTAAAGCTATCCTTTCATTGGAATCGGGGCTCATTCTTAGTACATGGCCGACCCAACGCCATCTCTTTCTCTTTATGTCTATTGTCAAGGGTTTGTCAGCTGTTTTAATATATAGATTATTTTTCTACATTAAATTTTGTTAATTTTTCCTACTTTACAGAATACAAATTACTATGTTTTGGCTAACAAAATTTTAATTAAATTATCAAACACAACGTGCACAATGGTATATTAAACAAAACCATAAACTGTGTAATCCAATTTAGATTAATATTACATTATAATTATAATTATTTATCGCGAGAAACTCGAGTATAAACTAAATTAAAAAGGCAATTGCCGTTGTATTCTTTTTTATTAAATTATATTTTTTATGTCGATTTAACTAAAAGATTAAGTCTAGTTTCGGAAGTTTTATAATTAAAAAACAATTTATATGATGTAGGCCACGATTACATTTTTGAAATGAAAATGTAATTTCATTTGGTGTGAATTTGAGATAAACTTATGAATATGCAATAAAACGTGATTTAAAATTACTTATCAAAATAAATATTATAACATGTAAGTAGGATAATATTTTGTATGATCTCGATTCAACTTGTGATTCACAAGTTGTAACTTGCTCCATTGATGAACACGTTTTTCAACAAATGTAGGTTCAATGAACCTACTTTTTCATTGTAACGTACATTTAAAGCAAAAATTGAAAGTTTAAACCAGGAAAGAAATATAGGTCAACTGCTTTGTATTCTTGGGTTAGAAAATTAGTAGTGAACTTTGACACACATTATAACAAAATTGTTTAAGAAAACCACCTAATTCTTCATGTCTAAACTAAATGATGTAGATTGTTATCATCTTCCTTTAAATATAAAGGGGAAAATATGCTATTAGTAAGTATTATATCCGTTAAAGTTTTGACATAACAGCAATATACATGTACAAAAGTAGATTCATGTTTCTTTCATAAGGAAATAATGCTTTTACAATTTTAAATCAAGTTTATAGATTTAATTGTAGTTGAGTTTAGATCTAGCGCTGCCATACCTTGAAACAAAATAAAAAAAAATACAGTATAAATATATAGGTAACTGATACATAAACTGGATACTTTTTTTACATTTTTGTAAAAATTTAAACTTCCATTTTATTTTTAATTAAACTCAAGCTTTATTTTAAAACCACCATTGACTCATTTTAAAAGTTTTCAACAACAGCTCGCATTTATTTTATTATTTGAGGTTTACGTTACAAGCATTGCATTAAAAAATGTTTTTGGTGTTTAAAATGAAACCGTGAGTAATTGAAAATTAGCAAATAAAAACTATTAATTATTCTTTGTTTTCTATGACAAAGTTTATTTTTATAAGTAATGAACTCTTAGACAATACTAACTAAAAAGTCATACTGTTATAAGAATTAGAAATTTTATCATCGATAGGATTAAAAAAATTGAACTTTCTCTTAATTAATTTTAAAGTAGAATTTTGAAATCGAAACACCTGTCCATTTGTTGAAAGTACGATAATTCGATTCAAAACTGTTTTTTAAAAAAAATGTAAATCACAGCATATTTTGCACTTTACATACATCATATACTTTTTACTACATAGTGTTGTAAAGTTTGTTTTACAGCAAATTGATATTTTCAAGATCTCACAGATTCACATAAATAACTTACTCAGATAGAGTTTAACCCTTTCGCTACGAAGGATTTTTGCTTCCTCGTAATATTTGATAGGAATAACATTATCGAATCCTTAGCTGTTCGGGTGATTTGGGGAGCTTCAGTAAAGAAAGGGTTAAACAGAGAAGATGGTAAATCATTGTCAACACTAATTCATTGTCAATGAAGTAAATACTTTCGCTGGTACCACACAATACATTTTACACCACACGGAAATTCCCAGCATATAGTGGCAGCAACACTTTTGTCATCACACTGTAATTATAAATTTTCTGTCAGTTAAAGTTTCTAAAAGTGTATAGAAATGAAAATTGCATTCAAGTTTAAAGTTACGTTAAGTTCAAATAAGATAGTCATAACTTATGGAATTGCATTCACTGACAAAATTATGAATAAGAATATAATGAGAAAGAAGGCAGGTAGACGTAGGCGTTTTTACAGCATCGTATTCGTTTGTGAAAAACGCCTTGAACGCATTTTTCTTTCAAAGAATGCTATTCAAACTCTTCTCCCAAAGAGATAAATGTCTTTCAACGGAAATTTACCACCGAGCTGCAAAAATGCCAGGAATTTTCTTTTCATTGTCACGATAAACAATGGCCATCCACGTGTTTGCTTTCAAAGGGATGATAAATGGAGAAACACGAGCGTTTTTTTTAGATTGTAAAACGATTACTTAAATAGCATTTTACGGGGCATACTGGGTTTTGAATTGTATTCAGGTTCACACTTAGAAAGTTTAATAAATGAATTCAAAACAAAAAATATTAAATATTTTACAATAAATAGAAAATATTTTACAAAAATATTGAATATTTTACAAAAAAATATTAAATATTTTACAAAAAAATATTAAACATTTTACAAAAAAAAATTAAACATTTTACAAAAAAATATTAAACATTTTACAAAAAAATATTAAATATTTTACAAAAAATATTAAACATTTTACAAAAAAAATATAAATATTTTACAATTTTTTTTTTTTTTTTTAATATTAAATATTTTTTTATGTAACTGTAATTAAAATATTGTACTTTTTATAATTTTAGTCGATACAATAAACAATATTTTAATCGTATTGTCATAATCAAAACAAAAATTACCATAAACATATTCACTATACGAGGGAAAGAAGTTTTTGGAGGGAAGAACTTCTGTATATATTATCAGTTAGCACTTTATTATTGAAATGCTTCGGTCACCGGTAGTCAATAAAACAATATACATTGAAAAAATGTATCAATATTATCAGGATATAATCGATTTGACACTTCTCTGTAGTTACAAGGAATAATGTATGGTATCACCAAAATTTTTGCGGTATTATGATTATGTAGTCAATTTTTATTTTAGCACACATATGTGTATTCAAAAGTGGAAATATCCAATAGCAGCATATATCAATTTTCGTATGATTGTAGCTAGCTTTAATTACCTTTCGAAACTTGACTTGTTTGATTTTATTTTGTTATAAGTAACGGCCTTTCAAGGTTTCTTGAACTACCTATTCTCCACTACGTCTTAGAGATTAAAAATTATTTTTAATTTGATTTTTTTTTATACGGAAGCATTTCACTTTATTATTGAAATGCTTCCGTATAAAAAAAAATCAAATTAAAAATAATTTTTAATCTCTAAGACGTAGTGGAGAATAGGTAGTTCAAGAAACCTTGAAAGGCCGTTACTTATAACAAAATAAAATCAAACAAGTCAAGTTTCGAAAGGTAATTAAAGCTAGCTACAATCATACGAAAATTGATATATGCTGCTATTGGATATTTCCACTTTTGAATACACATATGTGTGCTAAAATAAAAATTGACTACATAATCATAATACCGCAAAAATTTTGGTGATACCATACATTATTCCTTGTAACTACAGAGAAGTGTCAAATCGATTATATCCTGATAATATTGATACATTTTTTCAATGTATATTGTTTTATTGACTACCGGTGAAGCTCAATACCTGAGTATCCATGTAGGTACATGATAGTCATACGGTAATCAATACTAAAGAGTATTAACATCATAGCATGTCGTAAAAAGGCAAGTTGATTCGTGAAATTCTTTGAAATCTTATCGGTATCCTGTTCGATTATATCAGATCATTTTTCTTATTTTAATTAAAGGCCAATTTAATCTTGCCACCAAATTTTAAACTCATAATAAATGATTTTTTATTCCAAACGCGTTCATACTTCAAGGAAAGAATCCAATAAATCATTATTACTATTCAATGAACTTTGCTATCATTCGAATACACAATAAAAAAACACGGGAAGTTCTGATTTAATTGCCAATATTTTCCACTTATAATGTTTCATGAAAATATAATCCATCTTCCAAGTTTAGGAAAAAGTCAGTTTAGTTACATTATGTAGTAAAAGGCCAATTTATGACTTAGATATCGTGATAACTAGAATAACAACCAATGCTTAAATTTTTTAACAATAATAATTACATTGGAAAGTTTGTGTTCTTCTACTTTTGTAGTTAAAAATGTGTCTGCTTAGTACATAATTTTAATCAGTCATTTGGTTTTGTAAGCTATTACTTCTTCACAACTTAGTTTCAGTATTTGAAAATTAATGTTTCAAATGTTTTTGGCCAAAACTCTTCTACACAGTATTTGTCAAAAGATAAACGATCGTATTGTTTTATCATATTAATTCTTATTGATAAAAATATTTTATTCTTTTTTTTTCTTTGAATTTGAAAAAAAAACAGCCTCAGGGTCTATGTTTTTTAGTACCAAATGTTTTTTTTTAATATAAAGGGTTTCTTTAATTTTAATACATATAATTAATTTTTATTCAGTTTTTGATGAGTTGAGTCTCTTTTAAAGGTAAATACTCATTTTTATTAACTTTAGAAATTTGTATATATCCCTGTACTCGCACCTTACGTGGCTCCGCAGAATGTACAATTTCAGCGGGGCAGAATATTAAAGCTCAAGATTAGCGGTCGCCAGTCGCCAACTGGAGACTATTACATCGAAAGAATGGCTACCTAAATATCGAACCAAGGTCGCCAAAGGTGGCAATCATAATTTTTCCTTTTTGTTCAACAAATAATTAATACTGAAGCTGCATTTCTAAAATAATAAAACGCTCCGATTCGATTCTGTCGGGAAGAAAGACTTGATGACATTTGTTGCTCATCGGTGAAATTGTCCATCCAGTCCATCCTCCTCCGTGTGACGTAAATGGAGCTGGGCGATGAAAATCTTAAATGCAAATTTGATTTTTAAATTTTGCTTTACGATTTCGGCAATCTGCAGGTGATTGATTTACATCTGATTAAGATCTCAACTATTCATTTAAACAATTTTGATATGAGAAAATTTCATGAACATTCGGTCGTGGGCGACGTCAAGAATTCTCCGAAACTAATAGTAGTTGTACATAAAATAATTTTCTCCTAACAATAATGGCCAATCACATAATACTACATATTTTGTATGATACTTTCTTTACTGTCAATCTTATGATATCAAAAATGTCATTAATAAAATTTTCTTTTGTGGAAAATCGCACTTCTTTTTTCGTATGTACTGAAATTTAAAACTGGCTACTAAAATTCGAAATGTGGCTACCATTTTTTTTTACTCTGGTAGCCACTGGCTACTATTAAAAATTCCCAGTCTAGAGCATTACAGAATATACACTCCTTGCCAACCTAAGTTGGGTAAATAGATTTATGCTATGGAGAATATCCTTCCGCAGATGTAAAGAGATCCATCAGTTATTCGTGAATCCACCCAGAAAACATGTTTAAAACATTAATTTCATTTAAGGTCTAACAGATTTGAATATTGTTTGAGAAAATTTGACAATTTTATGAGAATGAAAAGTATATGGTTAAATTGTATTAAGATCATTTGTATGTAAATATTACCTTACAAGAGTTTCCAACTAACGGGACCAATCGCGATTTTCCCCCTGCCTTTTTACTATTTGTTTTTACCCAAGTTAGGTTGGCACGAAGTGTAGTTTATTTGTTTGGTAGAAGACAATGTTTGTGCGTCTTCGTCACCATAAGCGTGACCGTTCTAAATTGGACGCTACTTTAGGAATTGGTTGTGGGGGACAGGACAACTTTTGATGTAGCTGTTAATTCGCCATATGCGTAATCATTCCCGCTGTCTATTAATGAGCAATTTACCAGAATGAGTATTTTTTCTGCGCTTGTATATGTCAAACACGGTACCGCTTTATTCTAATCCAAATCAAACGAATGTCAATAATCCACCCGAATGACCACAACAGTTGCCAACTTGACAGTCGGAACTTTTTGACAAACATATACTCGGGCGAGAAAAACCAAAACCAAAACAAACCGAACTCCCAACGTGGTCACGAGAGGGTTTCCTCGATGGCCCGCAGCGACGGCAACTTAATTACAAAGCAACTCGCAAATCGTGTCTACATCCATCGATAGGTCCGAGAAAAATCGCCAACTGCTTTCGGAAGAAGATCGTGCTGTATGACCTCATTCCCTGGGGCTATTTCGGTTTCTTATTTTGTTCTTAATTTGTTGATGTTAAATACAGACTTATCTTGTTAATTTCTAACTACGAATTGTTTTTGTTGAATTAACATCGCTGCAGAAACTGGCAACTAGTCTTGTGTTTTGGGAACTATAGCCAAGTGATGAGGCAGATACATGACCTCGTATCCTATGCCAGATTATAGCGTACGCTTAGTACATACGCTTACACTCTTAAAACAAAAGAGTGAAATCCACTCATATTTGTAGAAGTGCATTTTCGACATTGAAAATAGTGAAATTTAACTCAGACTGAGTTAAAATCACTCGTTTGGAGTGATCCTGTCGGAGGTTTAACAAAACAGAAGAGTGAAATCCACTCCTATAGGAGAAATGCATTTTTGACACTGCAAAATAGTGAAAATTAACTCAGACTGAGTCAAAATCGCTCTATTGTATTAGTGTAGTACATCGAATTAATTCAATGTAGAAACTGGCGACTAGTCTTGTGTTTGGGGAACTATAGCAAAGTGATAATGCCGATACATGAGCTGGCACCCTATGCCACCTTGTAGCGTACGAGGCATCGTTACTTTCGAATACAACATATCTAACTTTCATAACTTCCATAATCACGGCATAATTTATTCGAACGAGTTCTTTACTATCCATTTATATATGGCTAAGATGAGGGCACATAATCTGAGATGGTGTCCTCCGTGGTATAACGTCTTAATGAACACTAAAATGGAATCAAAAACCCCAATAGAAAAAATCAAGCTTATTTATAATTAGGACTGACCGTTCATCAATTAGAACCTTATTTTATATCTCCGTAGTTTATCTGTCTTCTTTTGCAGTGTCTATATTATTTGATGGCTTGATAAAATAGTAATGTCACTTCAAAGACATTTTGATCCATATGACACTGTAACTCGAAATAAGTGATATTGAAATTATAACCCTTTTAAAAATAAGCTCTTCGTTTTAATCCTTTTGAGTAACTTCTTTTGTCTGCCTAATCCAATTAGTCTTTCATTGTCAAGTATGTACTTCATGAATGAAAATATTTTAGGGACAAATTCCACAAGTTCATGGAATGCTCAGGTGAAACTTGCGAAAACATCTTAGAATATTTTTTAAAAAAATTATTTAATGAACTATGCATTTATTTTAACTTGGAACAAACAGTCATTTATGGTCATATAAGTTTTTATTTATTTTGCATATTAGTTTTATGGACTCAGTGTCTTTGATGCCTGTTGTTTACATTCTTTCCAGTAAAATTGCATAGCTGGATTTGATAAAAATTGTGTAGCTAGAAATTGTATAGCTTTCCATTTTTAAAATTGTATAGCAAGATATGAATCAAAATAGCTATAGATAGCATTAGATAAAATAAACAGCTTTAAAAAATGATTTGCCCAGGCAATGCAAACCTTATCAAACTTAAAAAGAATAATTATGAATTAATAACGTTATTGAAACGTAAAATATACAATTTTTGTACTTTTTTTTGCCTTATTCTACCACAAAAAAGGCTCCCACAATCAATATGTGGGCCCCAGTGCGAGTTAAGAGGGTCTCCTTTATACTCTCGCAAATACTACACTCTTTAAAATTTTAAATATCAAAGTACAATGTAGCGGTTATTTTGCGTGTTGGCTTATTGCTTTAGTTGATGTATTACCTGAACAAAAGTAACGTATTGGCCAAAAGCTATAATTTTCCAGGAGATTTGAATACAGCTATGTTTTTCCATTCTATTTTATTATCGAAAAGTCCTCCGGATCGGCTTATTGCTGTTTAACTTTTTAACCGATCCATTCAACTTTGGCACTGATATGCAGATGTTTAAATTTTGAATATTTTAACAATTATAACTCAAAAAGTACAATGTGCCATTTTCGTCACTTTAGCGGGCACAGCGCCATGTGATGAACCTGTCGGTAAATACCACCAGCAAAAACCACAGAAAACCTTCACCAAACTCAAAACCACCTAGGAGTGTCCAACACTGCACTTGATGGTAAACTTCTCTTTTATACCATACATCAACTTCTCAGTGACGTTTGAGAGTGACTGGGTGCGGACACGAGTTCGAGTCCAGCCGCTCCCCTCGTGACTGACCTTCACATTGACCTTCCATCTTTATCTACATCTGATGAAACTCCAGGAAATGTAAGCCACCCCTTCGTAAAACCTTGAAGGGTGCATCAAGAACTCCTAAGCACCAGTGCTCGAAAGGGCAGTTTCCCTAGAAGGTATTCTACTCAATGAGTACTACCATGGAGGTTAAAGAAGATGAAAATGCTTGGCGAGAAAAAAATGTGTAGCCGTCTGAAAATGACCAATGCAAATAATAAACCCAATAAACCAAAGCATTGCCATCTATGTAGTGATTCATGAAGTATAGTGTGTGTTGCGTAATTGGATTAAAACAAACCACTCGGATTGTATAGTCAAAGGAATCTTAGGTACTTTGCCATTCGCGGTCGTAGATCTCGCCAAACTCAATTGTAGCAACAAACAAAATGTTTTGGTGACAAAACAGGATACAAAGTTAAAGGACCACAGTTATACAGTTACAGAGTACTATTGGAATATTGCTTTATGTGGCGTTTTAACATTTTTGGAAACTTTATTCGAATTGTAAATTCCTTTTAATCTTATTCTTGCAGCTATTCTAGTTTATGACATCATATTACATTTAATAATGATGATTTGCACAGCAGTAGGCAGTTTTTCACAAAACATACAATCATAATTTTCTTTCGCATTCTTATTTTAACTAAATAAATTTTGTCATGGGAAACTGCAGTGACAATAGCTAGTCCTCCTTTAAATATCGCCAAATCATTCGCCAATTGTTTTGTTGGTGATGCATAAATAAAGCGATCTTGGCTTCACTTGGCAAACCCGTTTTTGTGTTGATTTCCGCTATCTTATTTAACCTATATAAATAAAACATAAGAAGAATCGCCTGGGGAAATCCTCCTATTCATGTGACTGTACATAAGCCTTTTGTCTACTTAGATACAAAACTTATGGACAGATTTATGTTCACTCGCGTGGGTGTAATAATCGAAATCGTAATAAAAATCTGAGCTTTTATATCTTTGTTCCTGGGGCAAGAGTATTTTCTTTTCAGCAAATGGTTGAATCTATAAGGGATTAAATGGCAAATTTATATGGTGTATTTTTGAAAATCGAAAGGTCATTGAAAAGATATAAATGAGCTCATGAATAAATTTATGGTACATAAATAAGTCGTTTGATACTATTTTGGTAAATAAAAGTTTTATGTAGTAAAAAGTTTTTATTTTTTAGTTCACACAAGGAGCAAAGGTATAATAGTTTTTTTTTGAAATAAAAACTTAGGGTTGTTGATCTTTGGTGTCTCTTCCTTGATTATTTTAGATAGAATGTGCTAATTTGATAATTTTAGCTTATCAAAAGGTCTGAAAAGGAAAGTGTTAAAAAATGTATAGTTCTAAATTTTTTTTAATGCCGAAAAACACATAGAAAAAAAATTTGATCAAAAACTTCTACACACATTTCAATATATAAAATATTGATTAAAAAATAATATCACGTTGCTTTTTATTGAAACTATATAAACTTACTGATTTAACTTTTCTCCTAATATATATAAATTCGTACTTTTTTCGATTTCACATGTTTTCTTCCTTTTTCCATGAAGTATAAATTACTTATTGGAACTAAAAATGTTAAGAACAACTAATGAGATCTAATAACTCAAAAAGTAAGATAAATAGCTTATTCGTGTGCTGTAATGCTTTCATACTTCAAAATATTTCAAATAAATAATAAGTAGCATGCCTTTTTACAAAACTATTTTCGAACGAAATATTATGCGATTCTTGGAAAATGATTTGAAATTGTACCTCAAACTAAGCGGGTCAGTCATGAAGACACTTTTGAAATTACCTTTGAGTAAATTTTTTTTCCTAGGTAAAATGGAAAAAAAATTAAATTCCGTTTTCGAATTGAAAGTATTGTTTTAAAATGGTGCATATTAATTTAATTTCTAAGATGATAACGATAATTTTTACAATAGTGAATCATAAATTCGTAAATCCTAAAAAAAATATTTTAATCAACATTTAAATACATAAATGATGCATTAATTCTCTTACATAATTTGGCTCATATTTATTTCTCACTCATATATAAAAATTATGTATGCAAAATAAAATTATAAATAAATGTTTTTTTTTTGTTCTAAGGAAGTTGAAGAAAGGATTTTTTAATGACCTTGTTTGGCTTGTGAAAGTATATTATTTTCTCAGAAACTTTAAGCATGAAATTTCTTTCTTAGAAAGCAATTTTTATAAAGATCATTTCTTCTTGCCAAAGAATTAGAACAATTTCTTGGAGAGAGTTTAGTTATGCAGTTTAGGGCAATTACCTAGAAAAGCTAAGAAATGTCTTTCATTTCGGCTTACAAGGAGCAATCGGGTGTTATGAGGTCAGAGCATTTATCATTAATAATTGTGTCCTCGTTTTACGTAAGTGTAAGAATATTGTGACGAAAACGGCTTGAAATGTCAATTATTAATATTTGAAGGCATTTTATCGCTTTTTCCATTGATGAAATAACTATTGATGTATTCTAATGAAAAATAATTTCAAGTGGAATTAGAATGATACAAAAGTTAATTGAAATGTAATTATTTGTTATTAATGTTAATAAAATTTCATATTGAATCAATTAAAAAAATGAAAATATAAAACAGCTTTATTAAATAACATTTTAACATTCATCAGATTCTTGAGTTTTCTTCGTTTAAAAATTTACAATCTACGCAAGTTGAATTATGCGCACTAAATTGTTGGTGTTAAAACTTAAATTACTCTATATAAATTTCCAGGGTTTTTTTGTAATATTTATAATGATAGCTTTATAAAAATCCTCTGTACATTCATATCAAGACACACAGCGAATTTAAAGCATTCAATTAGATTATGTGTCTTAGTATTATTTTTAAGCATTCACAATTTAATTGGATTTTTTTTGTAAGTTAAAACATAATTTTATTAATTCTTTAAATTTTTTTTAATCTTTACTACATTTTAATATTTGTATATTATTACATTTGCATTTATATCTTATTAAATTTTCCATGCAAATTGTTTTCGTTTATCATTTTTAAATAATATTCAACTAAAATATTTTATATCAAATGAAGTTATAATATACAATTTTATTTCGTAAAAATTATCTTTTAAAAATCATAATAATTATTTTAATTTGCAATAAAAACAAATTCTACAAATTATCTAACAGTTGCTCGCCAACAAATTGATATATAAGTGCTAACTTTTATAGTTAACAATAATGTTAAACGTTACGTAAACATTATATATAGATTTTGTAAAAAGAAAAGCAACAAACTACCGATGAAAAAAGAAATATCTAAAACGTGTTTTTTTTTACCTCTGTCCACCTACAATATAAATACAATCCTCTTTCAGCAACAACACATAATTTAACGTGTTTTCTACTGTCCATTGATAGACTGCCTTTCACCAAACAAATGGAATATTTCTAGATAAGCCTTGTTAAACGCCCTTTTACATTGGTTTGACAATATTATTGAAATAATACATGTAATGTGATTAGCATTTAGCTTATCTGAAACTAGACAGTTTCACCTTTGTTTTTGTAATAGTTAATGTGTGACATAAAGAAATGCCACATTCTATATTTAATCTTATAATTGAATATGTATAGATACTTTTAGCTTTATTAAACTTTTATTTATTTTTTATTGAATATTATAGTAGCATTATTTTCTCTAAATACAGTAATTATTTTCGCCACTTGACCAGGGTTCTAAATTACGAAAGGTAATTGGCTGTGTAAAATCTCCTAAAGGAGGCTAGAAATAGGCATCCGGAATCGATTCAATACATTAGAGTAATAATTCTGTGAAAAATTACCGTTTTGACATTTTATTGTTGAACAAAACAAAAAAAAACTACAACTGATAATAAATTATAAAATAAACTCAATAACATTTCAAATATAATTACTATTGTTTTTACATAAACTCAACTTAAAAATTTAAGTATTACCTTTGTTGTATGCAAGATTTTAAAATATAACCTTCTCAACTAAAAAAAGAGAAGGAAATAAAAATAAACAGAGCTAATAAATAAGTTAGTCGTTAAAATAGATATTTATTTTGAAAACCCGATTTATAACAACATCATTATTTACACAAAATCATCATCAATCACTCAGTCGAACTTGAAAACTATTGATTACACTCAAAATAAGTTTACAAATTCCACATAAACAATTAATCAATTTATTATTTTTAGCCAAAAACGACAAATTCCAATGGTTGACTGGATTCAATACTATTTTTTTTCCTTTAACCGAAGCCTCACTTTTTTAAACGGTCTGTGGCTTCGCTTTCCTCTTCCGTGGTATTTCTTAACATAGTATTTAGTAGTTCTTGTGGCACGCGAACTGGAGGTGTTTGCGTTCTGAGAAAATAGCAGTTGTCAGCTTTAATGTTAGATAAAAAAAAATAACTTTGAAAACATTCTGATTAAATAAAATTGAGAGTTGTAAAAATATATGTGACAAACTTATTGTTTGTGAAATTTTGCCACGTAATGTGTGTTGCTGTTATTTAAGGTAAAATGTAATATTTTGGATGACTGCAATAAATTAATTGCTTTTAACCAAAAAAATATTGAAGCACAAGAAAATGGTGTATAAGGTTTAACTACTGTCTAAATTATTAAAAATAAATTCTAAATTAATTTCCTTTCCAAACTATTATATTTTTTTATAAAAAAATATTCTTCTGTTTAAAAACCATGGCGTAAAGTATTTGAAGTTGTTAACTCATTGTTTTTAAATTCCCTAAACGTATGGATTTATACAAAAAAATACTGGAACTATGTGATTAATTAACTCTTTTACTGGCAGTTTTTGAAAAATCAATTTTTTAAAGTTTGGTTCTACTCAGATATCTTTAACACCATTGCATTTTTTGATGTCTTGTTACTGTTCTTTGAACAGAAAAGTTATGTTTGAAGATGGATGAAACATTTTATAAATTTCAATCGAAAGATGGTTGCTTGCTAATTTCAATAAATTTTTCCATAATTACTTTTCATTCGCCAAGTAAAAAAAATATTTAAAAAAAATAAGACATCTGAAGAGTACGGGGTAAAAACCAATTGATTTCGTAGAAGGCTTTCCTCAATAGTCCTCTTTGGCGATGATAGCGAGAAATCGAATAAACTGGTGTAAAGAAAACCGGTTACTCGCTTTGTCTTTATTTCGCGGCAACCCTGATTCACGCCAGAGATCAATGGACCCGAGTCACACGTTTGAACCGCGAATGAAGAACCGAAAGAAAAACCGATTTCCTGTTACCAATGCCCCCCAAGCAGACACAATTACGGGAAGCAACCTAATAAATCAAGTGGTTCTTCCCTTGTACTCTTCAAAACACCCTGTACTCTTCATAATTTATTGAAGCAAAAGAAAATGGTGCACAAGGTTTAAGTACTGTCTAATTAATTTTTTTTACAAACTATATTTTTAAGAAAATTTATTTTTCAGTTGAAAACCATACCGAAACGCATTTGTAGTTGTCAGCTCTTATCTCTCAACTATTATTTAACTCTTTTACTGTCAGTTTTTTTTTTTTTTTTTTTTTTTTTGAAAATTCAATTTTTTAATGTTGGGTTCTGCTTAAAGATCTTTATAACTACTGTATTTGTGAGGTCTTCTTACTGTTCTTTGAACAGAAAAGTTATGTTGGGATATGGATGAAACGTTTTATAAATTTCAATCGAAAGATTGTTGCTTGCTAATTTCAATGCATTTTCCCATAATTTTTCATTCGCCATGTAAAAAAATTAAATACATTTAAAAAAAAATAAGAAATCCGAGTTTTAACTTGTAACAATTTGAAATTAGTTACTTCTCTCACATCCCAACCCGTGGATTACCGGTTTTTAAACAAGAAACGTCCCGAAAGGCTTGGCTTGTTCCAAACGTCCTCAAAAAGCCCAGTGTCAACGCAGAAGAAGCCAGCCTCAAATGTGTTCTATGTCATTAATCAACTGAAGCTGGGGTAAAAACGTCTCTGCTTTCTAGGCCACGGGTATTGCGCTTTTGATGCCCGAAGGCGCCAGAAACAGTTAAATGGACCTGTCGCTGATCAATTAGTTCTGAGCCATATATCGGGTTTGCTTTGACTGACTAAATCAGTATAAGGGGTATTGATGGCGATTTGGGTTGGCGAATGGGGGAAGGGGGAGAGAGAGAGTTAATTGTAATAAGAAAGGGAAATGATAGTGGGGTTGATTATTTCATATTGATTGAGGTTTGGGGAAGTATAAATGATGAAAAAATTCAGAAAATGCTAGTTCTTTTAATGATAATAAGTTTTCATATGTAGAAACATAATATACTTGTTGTTGCTAAATTTTTATGTGTTGCGAAAATATTTTTAATTTAATCAATAGGGAATGTTTAATTCTTTGATAAATTTAATTTTTTAATCAAATGTTAAGTTTACATTTAACTAAAGTTGCTTCTTACTAGATTCTTTAGCGATTTGGGTTAATTAATGGGTGGTTGATTGTAAAAAGAATAGGGAAATGATAGTGGTTTTTATTATTTCATATTGATTGAGGTATAAATGATAAAGTATAAATGATGAAAAGTAATTCAGAAAATTCTAATTGATTAAATGAGAATAAATGTTCTCATTATATAGTTGTTGTTGCTAAATTTTTAAATCACAAATATTTTAAATTTAATCAATAGCATTTTTTTAAACTTTTATTTATTTGATAACTTAATTTATTTAATCAAGTTTAATTAACATTAAACTAAAGTTGCATCTTAACGTACAATGTTTTGTTAAAATAGTGACGACCGAAGGTATTGCGCTTTTGATGCCCGAAGGCGCCAGAAACAGTTAAATGGAGCTGTCGCTGATCAATTAGTTCTAAGCCATATCGGGTTTGCTTTGATTGACTAAATCAGTTTAGGGGATATTGATGGCGATTTGGGTAAATTAATGAGTGTTTAGTTGTAAGAAGAATGTGGAAATGGTAGTGGAGTTATTTATTTTTTTGTATTGATAGAAGTTTGGGGTAGTATATATGATTAAAAAAAATAGAAAATTCGAATGAAGAGGGCATGATTATTTTAAAGAGTTTGAGTTTTCATATACAGAATACATAGAAATCTATACTTGTTGGTGCTAAACTTTTGTATAAAGATTATTTTAAATCAGATCAATAACGCAATTTTAAAATGTTTATTACTTTGATAAATCTGATTTTTGTATTTATCACTTTTTAAATTTCCATTAAGCAAAAGTTACTTCTTAAAGTAGAGTATTGGTTAAAATAGTGACGGCCACGGGTACTGCGCTTTTGATGCCAGAAGGCGCCAAAAACAATTAAATGGACCTGATGTCGCCGATCAATTAGTTCTAAGCCACTTTTTGGGTTTTCTGTGATTGACCAAATCAGTTTAAGGGTATTGATGGCGATTTGGGTTGATTAATGGAAGATTATGAGAAGAATAGGGAAATGGTAGAGGAGTCAATTATTTTTTATATTCGTCGAATTTCCGGGAAGTATAAATGATTAAAAAAAATAGAAAATTTGAATCAAGAAGACATAATTATTTTAATGAGAATAAGTTTTCCTATGCAGAAAACATAGAAATCTTCTCGTTGTAGTTAAAATTTTGTAACAAACTTATTTAAAATTTGATCAATATTGAAATTTTAAAATTGATAAATCTGATTTTTGTAATGATCACATTTTAAATTTCCATTAAGTAAAAGGTTACTTCTTAAAGTAGAGTATTTCTTTTGCT